>CAJGYO010000319.1:0-119295 GCA_904845875.1 Miscanthus lutarioriparius
CGTATATCAACTCTTGTGCTCGCTTTGTCCCCCTCTCCGCGCGCGGAAGATCGTTCGATTTCACATGGCCGACCGAGGATATTCCACCCTGACCTAAGCTCGGCTTGGGCGCCCTGACCTTCAACTCGGCGCTCGCCATCTACAACTCCTGGGGTGACGCCGGCTCCGTGGCGTTCGTGCTCGGCGCGGACGCAGCGCTCGTGCTGCTCTTCCTCTGCCTCCGTGAGTTTGAGCGGGGCGGCGGCGGGGCAGCGTGGCCGCGGTGATCTGGCTCTTGGCCGTCGCCACGGCCGCAGGAGGGTTCTGGGCGTTTTCCTTAATTAATTAATGCTTTGGAGACAGTCGATGTCAATCTGCGTTTCGCTGCCGGGCGTGTTCATTTCTGTTTTGCTTCCTGCACTTTCTTGTATTGTTTCCCAGTTCGTCACTTTGAATAAAATCTGCCTTCGAGTTTGCGCTGCTGGCAGAGAGTGGTCCTCTGCTTCTACCCCGTTGACCACCGCTCGTACTCGCCTCAGCGTGTGCTTGATTTGAGACATGGTAGGAGGGAACGGTCTTGTCCCTGATTTTTTAGGGTGGACAAATCTGTTCTGCGCTTGGTTGAGATATTTTTTGTTTATTCGGTAGAATGTGGCCATGAGCTTTGGTCACGCTCAGTGTCACGTCCACAGCCACGTAATTTGTAGCCTTCAATCTCATGGTGCCGAGACGTGTTACCTCAGCGACGTAGGGCATGGCGTTGAGAAAATGATCCAAAGTTAAATTTACATCGCCCAGTGGTGTAAACGTGAATTTTAACAAAAAAAAGGGCCAAATTTGCACACAAAAAACGCCAAATATAGGGGTATATTCCACTCGAAAATGGTCCCGCCCCTAACAGTCCTCAAACATCTTAAAAATAGAATTAATTCATTCCATCATCCTCTATTCGGTCCATCTCGTAACCAAACACATACTAAGCGCCCGTTCATAAAATGAACCAAATCATATCATATGGCCATATGGGAGTTGAGCTATTATCGCCGTCGGCTTGGTATGAATAGCTAGGCGGGCGCCGCTTCGGTCAGTCGGCTGGCTGTGCCTTTGCACGTGTATGGAGCTTTGAATTTGAACACTGCTTAGTTACGATATAAACGTACGCTAGCGCCAAGGCACACGTTGCAAGTGTGTGCGTCAACGCGAGGGAGACATGGTGGATCGTACCAGTGTCCTTTCGTCGCTTCCACACGTTCAGCATCCATATCCGCCACTAATAAATGACCAAGCATAAATATCTTTCCTTGGCTTGATGGAAAAAATAGAAAAAAAAATTATTTAACCTCTATCGACTATTGCATGATTCCCATTTACCTCATACAATTTAAAACTGGATTTTTTAGACTCTTATAACTGAACGTCCGATTTATCTCCTGGGCGGTTTTCAAAATGGTTTTGAATGAATTGGACGGTTTCAAAAAGTTAGAAGAGTCTAAAATTCTATTTTTTTCATTGAGAGAAGTAAATCGGATTAGCACAATATAATCTAAGGTTCGAGGTCAAACGAACTTTTTTCGTGAAAAATAACAGCATTAATGGACCTACAATGGATTCCCAAGTAAACTTGTGTCTAGTTGACCCAAAAAGCCTAGTAAACATCGGCTTCAGCAGGCATCAACGGATCGTCTCCCGGTCGAAGGAGCCGCAACAAGGCCCACGTAGTAGTGACGGGTGCAGCGGCATCTTTGTCGGGTTAGAGGAGTGGATGATGACTACTTCATCATCCAAGTACCTCCTTATCTACGTGGGGGAGCATGTTCGAGCATGGCTCGAATTCCTTCTGCTTGACGAAGATCCGCGATCGGGCGGATCTTAAGAGGGTCTTCACGAAAATTTTCAGGGGCGATGTCCGTCCTCGGGAATTCTCAGGACCTCAAGAGCTGCCAGTTAGGAGCCTAATGAGTCCTCGCGGATTACATCCGCATGTTCTCAAAGCAAGCCACTACCCTTCTTGATGTAAATGCCGACGCGGACATCGTCAACGCTCTCTCTCTCTCGGGACAACTGCAAGTCCTCGATCCACAAGCTCAATTGTGTGAAGACCCGTACCACCCGTGACTGGCTCGACATCGCCATTTAACCACGCCTTTCTAGCGAGGAGGCAATGAGGTGGTCTTCAAAGCAAGGCCGTGGATAGGGCAAGGCCAAGCCAGCGAGGACCAAGAAAGTGCCCTTCACACAAAAGGGTAAGAAGAACAAGAAGGATCGGCACCGACCAACCAACCCAGCTTTGGTCGCCATGGCCGACCAGACGGCAAGCAGCCCCAGAGGGTCAGCCCGACCACTTCGACAAGCTCATGGAGAGTCCATGTACCAACCATGCCTATCCTGGTCAAACACCTCTACAAAAGATGCATCATGAGCCTCAAGCGCTTCCTCAAGGTAAGCCGCCAAGCCAAAGGAAGGAAAGGCAAGGAGGAGACGACCAAGAAAGGAGGCGGTGGGCAAGAATGAAGATGACTTCCCCAACCCCGAGGAATGCCTCATGATCTTTGAGGATTCACGCCATCCACCCAAGCGCCAAAGACAAGGTACGCCATGTAGAGGCATGTGCCAATCGAAGTCGGCCATCCCCTCTTTTCTTAGGTCGGCCTGGACTCCCCGATCACTTTTGATCGAGAGACCATCCTTCCCACGTCGCCTGACCGGTCGCCACTGCTCATCGTCGACCCCATCATCCGCAAGAAGAGCCTCACTAAGGTGTTGATGGATGGAGGCCAGCTGGCCTCAACATTCTCTACGCCGACACCCTAGACGCCATGCACATCCCCGTAGGAGCTCCGCCTGCCAGTGAGCTCTCCTTCCACGGCGTGATCCCCGGGACGCAGTGCATACCCACTCAGGCAGATTGACCTACCTGTCACGCTTTTGCACACCATGCCAACTCCCACTCAGAGGTCATAACCTTCGAGGTAGTGGACTTCTAGGTCCTACCACGCCATCTTATGGGGCCATGCTACGCCAAGTCCATGGCGATCCCCAACCACACCTACCTCAAGTGAAGATGTCGGGCCGAATAAAGATCATCACGTAGGTAACACCTTCTCACACACCTACACATGCGCATCACAGCATTATGAGCTGCGCATCGCCGCTATCAACTCCACCGAGCTCCTGAGCTCGAGAATTGTGGCTCCAGCAGCCCCGATCGCAATGGGCACTCTCCTCAAGCAACTTCCATCCTAACGAGGAAACCAAGGCGGTGGAGATCGACCCAAAGAACCCAACCAAGAAGGTGCGGATAGGGACCAAGCTCCCGGCCAAATAGGAAAGCGAAGCTCGCCCGACTTCCTGCGCGCAAATCGCGATGTCTTCAAGGTGGAAGCCTTTCGACATGCTAGGCATACCGAGGGAGGTCACGAGCATGCACTACACGCCGCCCCGGCTCAAAGCCTATCAAGCAACGCATGTGTTGTTTGACCACGAGAGGCGAGAGGCCATAGGCGAGGAGATCGCCAAACTCGATAGCCGGATTTGTCAAAGAGGTATACCACTGAACGCCTGTAATCCTATTCTTGTGAAAAAGAAGAATGGAAATGGAGAATGTGTTGACTATATCAAGGCCAACATGGCATGCCCAAAGGACCACTTCTCTTTACCATGCATAGATCGATAGTCGACTCCACCCTGTGGTGTAAAATTCTCTCCTTCCTAGATGTCTACTCAGCCACCACCGATCATGATGAAAGAGTCCCACCAGGTCACGACTTCATTCATCACCTCGTATGGTTCATACTGTTACGTAACCATGCCTTTCGATCTAAAGAATGCTTGGTGCCACCAATCAACGGTGCATGCATGATGCTTCACCGATTAAATCGATTACCACCAACCCGACAAAGCTGAGCGGCCAAAACCAACAATCACCGATATGTAGATGACATAGTGGTGAAAACAACTCAAGCTAGCGACTGATCATAAACTTGGTCCGCCACATTCGTGGAACCTTCAAGGTTCGGCCAACAAATTGAATCCCGAAAAATGTGTTTTCGGGTTTCGGGGAAGCTGCTTCGGATACATCGGGTCCGAAAGCGCATCAAGCCAACCCTAAAAAAATCATGGCCATCTCCAACATGGGCCCTATACGCAACGCCAAGGGCGCATACAAAGGCTTACATGCTATTTGGCGCCTAAGCTTGCGGTTCATCTCCCGACTAGGTGAACGGGGATGCCTCACTACAAACTTTCAAAAGATAGACGATTCGTCGGACAAAGGAGGCACAACAGCTTTGGACAGCTTCAAAGCATCACTAACGTCACCCCAATCCCCTCGCCGCCCCGAACGGGGAGAATTCTCCTCCTCTACATCGTGGCAAGCAACCACGCCAGAGCGCCTACCGCTGCTGAGAGAGGAGGAGCCAGACACCTCAAGGTCCAACGACCGGTGTACCTGGCTTTGTGAGGTACTCACCGATGCCAAAATTTGCTACCCCTAGGTTCAAGCTTCTTCAGACTCGCGGATGGCGACCTTAAGCTCCTTATCGCTACTTCGATTTACCATGAGGTCATGGTCGCCACTCGCACTCCACTCTCGGCGAGGTCGCCACCTCGAATCACTTAAGGTTCAAATTTGACTTATACAAAATTCTAAAATATAATAAATTAATTAAATATAGCAAACAGATCCGAAATATACCAAATCTTAACATGGAGTATCACATGTTGTATGTGGATGAGAAAAAGTTTCAAGGTGAAGAGAAAAAAAACTTATTATTTCATGCAGTTATAGTTCAAATTTAATTTATATCAATTAAAATTCTATAATTGCACTTAATAAATTAAAATTATCAAACGGATCCAAAAATTACCAAAATTACACATGAATTAATCTATGTTCTCTGTTGTCTATACAAAAGTTTTGAAGTCCAACCCCAATTCGACCGTCACTTTGACTCCAAATTCATCGAATCCTTCTCAACGCCACGCTTTCTTCTTCCGAGATACTTCGGTTTATAAATATCAGACGTGATGTGATTGTGTGAAAACTTCTCAAATTTTACCACAGCCTCCACATATCATATAATGAGATCTTGACAATCTCATGATTTTCAAACTTCGCTTGCTTTTTTTATAGAATTTAAAAATAATTCGCTACATCGCTCATGGTCGTGTTTCAGAATAAGATGTTTCATTTCCCGTATAAGGCCTCACCTCTGCACTCAAGAACATGAATATCATTTTTTCACTCATTTTATTCCATTAATTGAATTACTTGCAGTTCAAATTTGAGTTATACCAAAAAATTCCTTTAAATAAAATAAATTAATTAAATATAGCAAATTGACCGAGAAATATATCAAATTTTAACATGGAGTACCAATGACTGTATGTAGAGATTAGAAAATTTTGGGGGGGGCAGAGGAAAAAAGTTTAGGCTTTGTCGAGAGCCAACAAAAAATACTGCAAGAATAATGTCTTTGCCGAGTGTCACTAACGGACACTCGATAAAGTGCTAACGGCAGGGCGCGCCCAAATTGGCGGCCATTACACGGCCGCACGGACGTGCGCTTATTTTGCCGAGTGCCTAATGTTTGCCGAAAGTGTTTCGTTATTATTTGCCGAGTGTTACTTTAAGGCACTCTGCAAAGAGGCTTTTTGCCGAGTGCAATATGTTTGCCGATCGCTTCACAACAAGACTTCTAAGACACAAAGCAGTTTGCCGAGTGTCCGATGAAATGCACTCGGCAAACCTCGTGCACTGCGGATACCCATCGCTTCGTAGTGTTGGCCCCAAGACCCACCAACCATGGCCATCGATGCACCCAGGCAGATCCAGACGTCGCCGAACGAAATGCCGCCGACGGGCGCACGCCGCCGCCGCCGCCAGGCCACCTGTGGGGATCCTCATCGCCTCGGCCTCAACTCATGTCTCGCCTCCCGCGTGGCGTTGGTGGTGACCACGACCTCGCTTTCGGCGGGCCTCTCCCACATCAACCTACTCCCTGATGTTCTCGCCCCTCCGCCGCTTCCAATGTCGCTACTGTGGTCCACGACGCGGGGCCGGGCCAGCTCACTGCAGCCTCCTCGCCGAACGCCACCACCGCCTTTAACTCGAAGGTCGGCGCGAGGTCGCGTGTGGGTTATTATGGTGGCGAAAGGGCTGGATGGACGGCGCCCACGACATCGAACTATGCTGATCTCGATCCGAGAGACTTGGAGTAAGCATGTATGTACCTGTGTTATCCTCGATCTACAATAGCCTCTCGCATGCGATCGACTTTGCGCACTCCAATAATGTGTTGTTTTTCGGAGGCAACCACGTGCTTTGTCTTCTTCTTTGGGGGGAGGTTACTTTGTGGGTTAGACATATAGAAAACTTGTGCGACACGTGAAGCGAGCACCCATGGGTCATCTTGGTAGCCTAGATTCTTGAGGTCCGTGACTCTCAATCCGATCTCGCTCGGGCTTGGTGTTGTTTTGATCCAATGCATCGTAAATGTGGCCACGCTTATATTCCTTCCATAGTCAAGTTCCCATATCTCTTCAATGATGCCAAAGTATTGGATCTTTCGCCCTAATCCATCGAGAGCCTCTATTCAACGCCGTTGTTTTGGTTACTATATTTACTATCCTTTCCGTGGGTATAGTACGGTACCCATTGATGTCATAAGCATTCCAAGATGTCACTTGTCTCGATGGCCCTTCCTCCAACCTCCCATCGATGGTAATAGAGTCTATGGTTTCTTCAAAGCGGTATGTTTTGGTCCTTCAACCATGTAGTTAGTCGTTGCTTTGTGCCGCTTTTATGACCCAATCATCCGAACGGCCATTTCTTCCACCATAATGATAGCCAAGTGTTCATCAATATACGGTTGCATTAGTTGTGTACTCGCGCAAGACAATCGTAATGCGCCTCGACTCACCTCTTTGTAATCATGGTCAATAAACACTTTTCTACCACTAGTGCCCTTCCCAGCCAAATTCTACCCTTGTGACAGAATCGGGTTTACCAATCCCTTTCTCGTGATTTTTAGGTACTCTTGACAAAGACTGATGACTTCTTCAAGATCAGAACCTCTATCATGGAGCCCTCCGGTATGCTTTGATTATGCACGACGATCGACTTAAAACCGACATGAACCGCTCATATGACCACATTTCATGCAAGTAGCAAGGGCCAAGCGCCTATATCTCGATGAACCATGTGAATCATGAGATGTGACATTATATCAAAAAGCAGGAGGTAAACACATCTCTAGTTGGTTTTGTGTCTCCACCACAAATTCATGTAGGTCATTCAGCTCTTCCTTACCCAATCTTCTCGTGAGATCTTTGAAAAGAAGTAGCACATATACGGTGATGGCCATTTTCAAGAACTCGCTTTATAGCCCCGATTGCAATAGGTAGAAACATCTGTCAAGATCACATGGCAATCGTGAGCCTTTGTAAAGTAAGTTATTGACAAGTCATTCATCGACACTAGCTTCTTCACATTTGCTTTGAAAACCCCAATGGACTTTGATCCCTCAGAAAGTGCATATAGCTCTCTTCTCGCCTCGGTGTTAGGTTGAAGCACGCCGCTGGGTAGAGTGTATTTTCCATTAGCCTCGTGCATCGGGTGAAGTCGTGGCATCACGCTTAGTCGCACCATGTCTTTCCGTGCTTTTTCGCACCATCCTTTGACTTGCTCTGTGGTCCATCAAGGTAGCAATGAGACTCTCAAAGACATTCTTCACGCACGTGCATAGCATCAATGGCATAGGGACCTCCAAGTCCGCCAATAAGGCGACATCAAAGAAGATCGATTGTTTCTTGAAAGGTACGCCTTCAATGGAGGTGTGCTTCTATCTCGTTTCGTCCCATCCGGATTCTTCTTTCCATAGACGACGCGTATGTTTTTCACCATTTCAGACACATGTTCTCGTTATGACGCCTCTCCAAGAGGGTTCAATCTCCGTATGCTGTCATAAAATATAAAGAACAATTTGCTACGGTACTTGTGACTTGTCTTTAAGAAGCCGTTCCTTAGGGTAAACTATCTTCTTGGATGCATCCAGTACACCCATGTAGTACCATCCAAGCAAACCAAGCATCCTGCCTTCCCTTTGATCTGTCCGCATAAAGCAAACAAACAGCATGGGTAATCATTGGTAGTAATAAATATTATTGCTCTACATATGAAGTCCTCCTTCGTAATGCATCGCATACATCCGCTCCCCATGCCTCTATAGCCTCTCCATTTCTTGCATCAAGGGCTCGAGGAACACGCCTATATCAATGTCTGGGTTGTTTAGGGCCGTAAATAAGAATAGTGAGGAGAAGGTACTTTTCTTCCGACACAACCATGTTGGAATGTTGTACATGGTCAAGATCATCGGCCATGTGTTGTGGTTGCTCATCCTCTCATTGAAGGGATTCATTCCATCGGTGCTCGTGCCGTAATTCTTTGTGCTTCTCATCAAACCTTTGCCACCATCACACAATTAGCCGGGTGTGTAATCTTATCATCATCCACCTTGCGCTCATCATCCCACCATGTCATGAGTGTGGATTCTTTAGGTTTAGGAACATACGCCTCAAGCGGTCGGTCACCTGGCAGGGTACTACATTACCAAAGCAGAATTCTTCTCGCTTTGCATCGCTGTTTCAATGGAGTGTCCTCTGGGGCTGAGATTCTTGTACCACCTTTTTGTACCCTTCTTATTCCTCTTTTTCCCCATGGATGGTTCGTCCCCACCGTAAAGGTCATTGTTTTATGTACTACTGGCCCCACACCGGGACATTTATTCAATGACTTGAACGCTTCGCCACCTAAAAAAGTATACAAGTGGTTGGGGCATGCATGTATTTTTCAACCGCCATTGTCAATGGACTTATGACCTTCTTCGCTTGGTACGTGTTGGCGGAACCGAGTTTGGTTGTGGCAAAGCACCCATGACAGAGATGCAATAGATCATTGAAACTACAAATTCCACTCAGATTTTAGCCTTCGTGGATGAGCAGCTTCAAGCACTAAACGTAGTAATGTCCAATGTGTCTGACAGCCCTTTTCAACACCATACACAGCCTCCTTCGATGCTTTTGTCACTCTTTCCAAATTTTCTAGACCTTTCGGCTATTTAGTAAAATATCCGGGTCCAAGGGTTCAATCATGTCATCTAAATCATCTTCAACTCCGACACGTGCTCCACCATCATTATTGGCACCACATTCATCGTTACCATCCCAACCACCAAAGATCACCACCTTGTTCATTGCCAAACTCAAAATCTATTCGCATCAAGCTCGCTGAATATTGGGACAGGATTCTATGGTTTCGCTGTCAGATTTCTCATCATCCTCCTCGCTGCTAATAATAACCGCTTTCACCATGATGAATTCACACCGTAGTAGTCCTCAACAAATCCTCGCAGATAATCAAATGTGATCCGATGATAGTCACATCTGTCCATGCCATACGGTTCTTGCAATCTTTACAGGGCAAATAATTGTATCCTTATTCTCTTTCAATGTCGCTGCATGCTTCGCTAAGCGCTTCAATAAATTTATCCACCTCTTCACAAAAACCCGCTTTGAATCTTAACGAACCATACATCTAAGAGTTCATGTACTCCATCTTTTACAACAACAACAACAACAAACATTAAAGGACTACTTATTCAGATATATATAAAAATAAATCAAAGTAATAATTATTTGAGAATAATTGTATATACCTCGGGAGATATATATGAATATAAATCTAATATAATTACATGAAGCATACAAACACACCATGGTAGAGAAAATTAATTAATGGCCCATTTATCCATAAACAATTAAAATACATATTTATTGATTACAATAAACAATTTTAAAGACAACAATTATCAATAATTATACTTTACTCAATATCTTTCATACAAACCCTAGTCCAATTTTATCCAACATAAATTTACAAAACGAAATTAATAAAAAACCAAACTCTAGATCTAGATCACATGCACATGAAACATCCATAAAACTAACTAATGGTTCACTAAAATCAAGAAACATGGACCAAATAAGGGTATGATCTTGTTCCCTCCCTAATTT
Source organism: Miscanthus lutarioriparius (assembly GCA_904845875.1). NCBI lineage: Eukaryota > Viridiplantae > Streptophyta > Magnoliopsida > Poales > Poaceae > Miscanthus > Miscanthus lutarioriparius. The sequence goes on from CAJGYO010000319.1 coordinate 10,051, forward strand.
ACCCTAGTACATTTAAAAGTTGGGTCTAATTTGCTCATAAATAGCTCAAGCATCAGAGAAGAGAGAGAAAACAAAACTCTAATTACTCACTAACCAACCATTAAAACTTCAAAAAAAATTGAAATAACATTTTCTTACCTTCTACAACCTCTCCACCAAAGGATTTGAGACCAAAACCTTCCTCCTTAGTAGAGCAATTTTGGGAGGTGCCCAAGGCCTCCCCATTTTTTTTTCACGAAGTTAAAGTGAATGACCCGAGAAGGAAGAAGAAATCAGATCTGCTTTTATATATGGGGACATTTTAGGGCGATCGGTGATTGAGCCGCCTCTACAAATCGGTGCTATAAATACGGGCCATTTATAGGGACGGCTTAATCATCACCGCCTTACAAATACCATTTCCAGAGGCGGTCAGTGATTGAGCCGCCTACAAATCAGACCCTATTTGTAGGGCGGCTCAGAACACCACCTGCCCCGCTGTTCCTGCTTCTTGTGGGTGGCTGGTGTCCGTCACCCTAGCATGCCACCGAGGGCGGCGGCTACATCACCGCCGCCTTAAAAAAAAAAATCGAACTGCTCCTAAAAATCGCTTTTCACGTAGTGTCGGAGTAAGCATGTATGTACCAAAGTTATCCCTCGATTCTACAACAGCCTCGCATGCAGATCGACTTGCAGACTCGACATATGAATGGAAATAAAATAATAAAATAAAATCATTCAGCCGCATCTCCGTTTTAAGTCACGACTCAAAAATCGGAGCACTTTACAACAAGATGCTCGTTAGTTGCAGCATGCACGCAATACGATAATGCTCCACACCGGGCATCCGGACGGACCTGACCTACCGACCCGACCCATCCGTGTACACACGTCAGCCTCCGACTCCACGCTATCCCTCCGTGGCTGCTCATCAGTTCACTTAAAAAACAAGTGCTGCTCCCTTCTATAGTGCCAAAGCTGCTCGTCACAGGCAGCATGAGGTCACCGCGCCTTCTCCGGCGCGCCCTCCAGTGCGCTGGCCAGATCCGCTTCTCAACCCACGCTGTCGCATGCAATGATCGCGCCTTCCTTCTTCTAGCGTGAGGCTGCTCGCCCTAAGAAGCACAAGATCGCCGCCGGGCCTCGGTGCCCTCAAGCGCTGCAGCCAACAGATCCGCCTGCCTTACGGTGCCATCTCCATCCCGCCGACGCCGTCTCCACCACCTGCCGCCACGCAGCGCACGTCTGTCGCGCGGACGCCCACGAGCTCCCGCGGCGCCGGTGTAAATCCACGCCGCCGCTAGAGCCACCACGCCGAGCCTCGCCCTCGAGCTTCCTTCTTCATTGCAGACGTGGAGCCACCGCAGCTTCCTCACCTGTAGGCCGTGGCCGCCAACAACGGGTAAGTATTTCAGGTCTATGTTTCTGTGTGTGTTTCAGCTTGTTTTAGACGTTTATTTCAAATGTTTTCATCTGATATGTTTCAAAAGTAGATCCTGGTGTTGCACATATTGTAAGGCTATGCATACATGTTCCAAGTATTTTATCTGTTTTAGTCTTATATTGCAGGTGTTTTATCTCAATGTTTCAAAAGTATATCAGGGTGTTGCACATGCTGCAATGGCTATGCATGTATATTTTAAATGTATATTTCAAGTGTTTTACCTATCTTCAAACGTATGTTGCATATGTTTCATTTGGATGTTTCACAAGTAGATCGAGTGTTGCACCTTGCCAGTGGCTGACAAAGACCGGCCTACCGCAAAGCTTTGGCTCCTACCTCACGCCTTCCTCACATAGCGTGCCTCACCCTATCCTCTCCTCTCCTCTCCTTCCCCTCCCTTTCCCTTCCCTCCATCTCGCCATGGCAGTTGGAGCTTGACCTAATCTTCGTACGGACGGACGTTGCCTCCGGAGCGGGACGAGGGATCAGCTGCGAGCGTCGGGCGCAAGCAAGGGGGCTCCATACGGACGGACGTTGCCTCTGGAGCGGGATGGACGCTGGGTGGAGGGGGCTACGTACGTCACGGTTTTTTTATTCAAGCGTACCTCGCGGGTTAGGAGTGGGATGCAGGCACGGGCAAACGGGAGCTGTGTCCGGACGCATGCCTAGGGCCAAACGTCCGGGCGCTAGGCTTGCCGCAGGCAATAAGGTTTGTTTACAGGAAAGGCATGTCGGGCTGCACCAACTTCTCTTTTATCTGGTACTCACTCCATTCCAAATTACAAAGGCGATTTATTTTTTAAAATTAATATATTGTTTTTACTACGTATATCTAAACGTAGTGTATATCTAAATACATAGCAAAAACTATGAATTAGAAAAGTCAAAACGTCTTATAATTTAGGATAGAGGGAGTAGTTGATTTTGAGGGGAGAGATAAATAGCCCGTTCTAAATTGGAACATGAACAAAAAAAAATTGCGGAAGAAGTGTTGCACGCTCGCTGCTGTGTACCAAAAGCAAAATTAAACAATTATTTATACTGCTAGAACTTTTTTTTCTTAAATTATTCCCACCATCCTGAAATGTAAAGGATTTTGAATTATCCTAAGTTGATCTATACAAGATTTTACTCTGTTTATTGAAAAGAACAATAATATTTACAATATCAAATTAATATAGTTAGATATATTGTCAAATGTACTCCCTCCGTCCCCAGAGGAATGTAATTCTGGTACAATGTCACGTTTTAGTATATCAGGTTTGACCAATTATAGATAAAAAATATATATATTTATAATACGAAATAAATATCATTAGATTAATTATGAAATGTATTTTTGTAATAAATTGATTTAGAGTCATAAATGTGAATATTATTTACTAAAAACTTGGTCAAACGTGAATCACTTTTACTGACACTTAACCCATAATTAGATCCTTTTGGGATAGAGATAGTAGTTTCTTAATTTACCTCTTTAATATCATACATGCACATCGGTCAAAATTATGATAGTTTAACGTGTAACAAACTTACATCCCTTTATATTAGTACAGGACGGAGGGAGGAGAAACTTACATCACTACGGGGATATCTGTGTATTTACCGAGTGTGAGTAACACTCGGCAAATAGTGCTACACACTCGGCAAAATCTTTACCGAGTGTCACACTCGGTAAAGTGGACTCGGCAAATAACGACTCGGTAACGTTATTTTACCGAGTGTCTAATATCGCACACTCGAACGAGGTTTACCGAAAGTGCTGAAATGACACTCGATGTAAACAATTATGACTTGACGGTCGTCACCTCCAAACCGACCGTTAATCCATGATTTTTACCGAGTGTGATCAAGCAAAGACTCGGTAAATAAATTAGCATTTCGTGATTAAAACAATTCCGCAAATAAATTTTTGAATAATGTTTACCGAGTGTAGCTCCTAACACTAGGTAAAAGAATAACCAATTTCGTGATTAAAACAATTCCACAAATAAACTTCGAGAAATAATTTTTACCGAGTGTTCCCACTCGGTAAAAAGTAGTCAAATATTTCGAGTCGGACGCTGCACTCGGTAAAAAATGGCACACTCGGCAAAATTCACGTAATCGAGAACCAATTTGGTTCTGTTATTGTTTTACCGAAAAGTGCTACACTCAGAAAAACCGACAGAATCTTCGTTTTACCGAAAGTGCTACACTCGCAAAAAATATGTCCACAGAATTTTTTTGTTTGTTTCAAAGATTGCATATCCGGTCACAATAAGCAACAAAATCACAGGAAATTATAATAACATGATGAGATAGGCAATATATATCACATATATGTCCACAAATGTCACATCCACTCACAATAACCAACATATGTCGACAAGCACCATGCAAAGTCCACAAACACCATCAACATGTGTCCAAAGTCCACAAAGTTCAACCAAGTCCACAGTTCAACATACAAACCCATCAAACAAGGTCGGATGGCACATCACGTGGTCGGAGGCTCCTCATGGAGAAACGGAGTCAAATCTGTGTCTTGATCACCCCGCATATCGTTGTTCGATCCAAATTGTAGAAGGTCCCTAGAATGAGATTGCACATGTGAGTTATCTAGATCAAAGCAAATTCTAAGGTGTAAGCTATGGTAGGTCAAACTAAGGTATAAGTCGAAGGTATATGACACGAAAGTGAAGAGTGCATCTAAGTGACTCACAGGAGTGCCGTCGTGCGGAGGTGGAGGCACCAACGGTATCATCGGCGGCGGCGGAGGCGGTGGAGGCTGGCCCATGCTCTGAGAAAAACGGGCCATGTACTGCGTTCAGTCCTCAGGCGCTTTCACTGGAAGGCCTCAAGCTGGGCCTGCACTCGCGCCCTCTCCCGTGCTAACTCGGCCTCGGTGCGACTACCGAGGGCCCAAGCCGCTCTCTGTGAGGCCTCGGCTGTGACTTCTGCAGGGCTTCAACTGGGCCTACAATTATTTATCACATAGTTAAAATGCAAATAAAGAACGAGTAGAAAATGAATGGACAACGAATACAACAGTAACTAACTCTGGAGTGCTACCACCTAGGGCTGTGGCGTGGGCATGATGGCCGACTCGAACTCGTGCTCCGGGCTCTAACTGGGCGAAAGTGTTCGAGTGTTGGCCGTGTCTATGGTGTCGTTGCCCATATAGTACCGCCTGTGGTGGCTTACTTGGTCCCAACCTCATGACGATGTCACCTCGAGGTCGGGTGGTGCTCGGATCAAATTTCGACCCATGGATCTCTCTCGCCATCGCGTGTACTCGCCGAGGCGCCTGCTGCACGCCGGGTTGTTGTATGCCTCGGAAGGGTCCTCGCGTTGTAGACGAGGTTGGGGTCCTTTGCCTTGCTCCTTGTGTGCCAAGGCATATGCCTTGAACGAGGCGCACTCGGCCGGGTGGAACGCGCGTCTGCAGGAAGAAGCACAACAATAAGATATTATGCATTCGAAGTTAGCATAGCAACAACGAAATGAAATCCGCGTACATATCCGGGCCGCATATTCCTTGAGGGTAGTGGGGCCTTGTTTGTGCGAGGAACCCCGCATCATCGACGCGGCAACGTGAGCGACGGGCGTGATATTGCTCGTACTCCTCACTCAACCACTTGTCCACAATGGCCTCCCAGCAGCTTGTCCATCCCCGCACACCAAGCAGGAGGCACACTGCGACGCATACGAGCACATGACAAATCATAAATGAATTTCATTGCAATTATCGCAGCAGACGATGTAATCTCATGTTTACCGTCAAGTATTGCTCCTTAGTCAGGGGCAGTCAATCGCTGCAAGGCCTGGTGACTCTATGTCCTCTGCGGGCATGGTAAATTCTTACTCAGATGGAGCTTTGTCTCATAGAAGAGGTCCTGCACTCGGTGAACACAGACTATGTTCACCACGTCATCCGCGTCCTCCCTACATACTCCCTCCGCCAAGGTGTAGTAATCCTACAAGCAAATACAATCAGTAATATACAATTAATGTGATGTTTTTATCAGCATAGTGCGATGAACACGTACCCACAACTCTTTCATCACCCGGTCGGCCTTGCTGTTATAACACCTACTAGCTCGATCAGTCTGATCGCTGGCGGCGTGCCAGTGGGACCACTTCATGGCGGGCTGCACAACACCATCGATCCTCACCATCTCGGGGTAGTTTGCCCTGCACAAAAGACCCAGGATCTCGTTTACTCGGCGAGAGTGACTCCCTGGGATCACCATTTCCCAATCCCTGCACAAAGTTATTGAGATTGAATATTAGTTTCTGTTATAACTTAAAAACCTGTGAAGTAGTGTTAACATGCAAAAATTACTTACTTAGTTCCGGAGGGTCGAATCACTGGCCGTCTCTCAGATGGGTAAGTCCGGGAGGCGCGACGACCCGCAGCCCAAACCGTAGGCACCCATTTTTTTCTCTGCCAAAGCAAGTCGGCATCCTCTCTCGCCAGCCAGCCCGCTCGGCCTCATCCTCCTCCGCGCCTCCTCCACCGCCTCCTCTATCTCCTCCCCTGGTCTCCTCCTCCTCCTCATCCTCCTCCGTGGTCGCCTCTGAACTCGTCGTGCCGTGTAAATCTGTGGAGGAGGTGTCGCTCTCGACGCCTCGCTGCCGCCGTCCTCCTCCTCCACCCTGGGCTCCTCCTCCACCCTGGGCTCCACCTCCCTAGGCATGCCCTCATCGTCGTCCTCCTCCTCCTCCCTGGGCACGCCCTCCACCCTCAGTCTGTGCACGCCCTCCTCCTCCACCCTGGCTGGACCCCTCGCCACCAGCCAGTAAGGTCATAACCGACCTAATCTTCCTGATTCCATCGCCCACCATCAATCACCTGCAACAAAAGGAATAAACTATCAGTACGCATATACAAAAGTAAATGTATCATACATGTATAAAAGAGATGCAAAATAAGTAAATGTATCATACATGTATAAAAGAGATGCAAAATAAGTAAATGTATCATACATGTATAAAATTGCCATAAGTACTACAGATATTACATGTACTAGAAATAATCATCAAGATCATGGATAGGTGGGTCAAAAATCTCATCATCGCTATTGTCGACGTAATTATGATCGTCTCTCAAAGTCTCATCACTAGCGACCTTCGCTCGAATGGTGTTGCTCAAGTAATAACAAGTCCCTTCGCACAGAACCTCCTCTCCATCATCCCCGTCAACAATGATCGTATCATTGTCTACTTCCATTGCGTAGATCTACATCTAAGACAATCTCAAAACTCCCTTCTAATCCTTCTTCTTGAAAGAACTCTCCGTCATATGTGTTTGCATCGATGTTATAATCATCATCGTTTGGGACGGGTACTTTACCATGCTTGGCGATACCTTGTACACAACATCATACGCCTTTAAGACGATCTTTGGTTTGGCACGGGTATGAGAGATAATAAACTTTGCGTGGCCTGTTGGGGCCACAATGTACACGCCGCCTCCTAGCAAGACGGATGACTTTATAACTTCGACTAACCCAAGCTCGTGGGTCTTTATCACTTCTTTGGGATCAAACCAATGGCATTTGAATATGACAGACGAAGAGGTACACAACCAGGAAACTTGAGTTTGTATATTTCTTCAATTATTCCATAGTAGTCCAACCCATCTGCGTGCTCGGGCGTGAAAACACCGGTATTTGTGGTTCTTCGATTCGGCCGACTCTCGCTCGTGCCGAAGTTGTGTGAAAACGATATCCATTGACATCGCATACGAGAGAATGACTTGACCCTAAATTCAAATCCATTGGCAACTTGCCTCAACTCGGCACTCATAGACACGCGTCGCTTTTGGCCTGCTAGTTCAAGTAGGATGATTCGTTATATATTTGTCAAGTTGAGAGTTAAGTACAAACAACAAATGAAATAGAACAGTACCTCCTCCTTGAACCAACAAATAAAAGTGGGATTTCGTTCTCCCGCCATGTCTTAGAAGGGTTTCAACTTCCGCAGCTCGGTGGGTTCCCTCCGCGATGGACGATGGTAGAGGAGAACAAAACAAATTTGTAACGGCCGTTAACAAGAGGGTTGGATGGGTGCATGCATAAATATTGACAAGAAAAGAAACAAGTTTGTGTATCCTCGGTATGAAAGGAAGGTACCTCAGATCTCTTTTGCGCCGACTTTTGTTTGCGTCTTCCGACCATCACCAGATTCTAACTCAATGTACCTAGATGCCTTACACTTTGGACAAGATTTATCGTCAAGATGTTCTCCCCTCGAATAAGATGCATCCGTTCGGACAAGCATGTATCTCGCTCGCATACGACATCTTGAGTGCACGAAGGATTTTATTTGACTCATACGTGTTCTTTTGGCGTAACGTGATCATCCGAAAGTAGGGTGCCAACCATCGCTCAGCAGTTGATCGAAGGATTTTCTACTCCGGCTAAACCGGGACTTCATGTACCATTAGGCGTGCAATGGCATCCAGTTTAGAAACATTGTGCGCCCGTGAAGGGGTTGTTGTGCAAGATCCAACATGGCGTAAAACGCCTTTGCGCTTTGCTCGGCTCTCTCTGCACTTCCTTCATCGAAAGCCATGTCATGGTCATTTAACATTTCGCCACCCCGGCCAGTAATCAAACTCCTCGATCCGTTGTCTCACGACCTCTTCTCTCGCACGATGGCGTTCACCATGCATGGTCCACCGGGTATAGTTCTCTACAAATCCATTGTTGACAAGATCTTTAGTCATCTCCTCATATGTTTTCATTGCCTTGTTCTTACACTTCCTACAGGACACCGTGCATGTTGCCGTCCGCTTGCAAATGCCTTCATCATGAAATCATTGGCCTTCTCAATCCATTCATTTGTGTATTGACCTCTTTCGATAGCTTTGTGTACATCCACCGACGGTCATCCATCCTAACATATAGACGATATTGTAGTTTAGAGCAATAGAGTAGTAGTGCTAGAGAAAAACCATATGAGATGATAAAGAGACATTCATGTTCTTGGTCGATTCACATAGAAGATGTTTGCTAGATTGGATGATGAGATTTTTCTCCAACCAGCAGGAGAGCAGCCCGTCATTATATTAAGGAGAGAACAAATACAAGAAAACTACTGAGAGCAGGCGAAACACACCCAAAAGCACACACAGCCCAAAGAAAGAAGCATAAAAGAAAAGAAAAGAAATACTCCCAAGAGAATGTAGTGAAAGGCTGGAAGCCATATTCGTAGCTACAAATAAAACTGGAAATAAGATCAATTCCTCGGTAGAAAATAAGAATACAACATCAACAGAGGATGTGGATTCCTGCAATATTGTGCTTGAGATGTCAACTTTGCGAGGAAAACAAAAAGCCGGTCCCGAAACTCGCAGATGCTTAACTCTATGGCATTGCTCAACGTTTTGTCTTGGATGTTCAGCCGAGGGCATGCACTTTGATTATGCTGTAATAACGCTGAATTTATCTGGTCCCGATGCAATGCAATGGACTGGGGCTTTGTCCCTCGAACTCTAAAAAACTAGTAATATATATGTGGAATATCTATGTATCCTAACAACACCTTTCTATAGGTAAAGCTTTTGTTCATCACCTAAAGGTTTATGTTCCAATTAGTGCAGGAAAATACAGTCTAACAAAGACAGGCAAACAGTTAAATCTTAGAAGCATATTGTACCTGTCAACAGAACTCCAGTAGAAATAACAACTATAATTCCTAGAAGCTTGATGCTAGGATTCTCCAACCTTGAAAATAGGAAGAAACTTTTAGATGTGCATATCATCGAAAACAATGGAGAAGAAAGAAAAAAACGCAGAAAGAAATGCATGTTAGTTAGGGAGCGATGGTGACCCCTTCCTTAAGAAAACAAATGAATATTATGACACTGTAATAAACTTATCACAAGAAAATAATAAATGGATAGAATGTAATCAAACAAGTTAGTGGAGCAGGTTCTATGTGATCCAATGAGGTTGCAATTGCAACAAAACTATCGAACAAGAATAAGTGTTCATCTGTACTCAAAGAATTTTTTGCAAGTTATAATTAAAGAAGGAAGCAGTAACTTAGAGAAAATATTTCATATGAAAGTTATGATAAAAAAAACATGCTTATTCGAAATTAGCTTACTTACGACTTCTCTACTTAGAAAAAGTTACATTGTACTGCTTGGCATGTCCAGATACTAGACAATTAGTGTGGCAGTGCCTGTGTCCATTTAAAGTTCACACCAGATCCTCATGTGGGTTAAGGGAAGTGTGCGTTTATCACTGCTGTACATTTGAACCACAATTTTTTGCTTTCATGTAAAACGTTAGTAACACTTCTTTCTAGCTTAAGACTACCATGCTTCATTAGTGCCCGGCATTGGCTGCTTCAACTAATTGTCTTAAAAAGCTACTACCATATTTTTTTTCGCGAGCGGGTTTGCACCCGTTTTTCATTAAGAGGACAAGAGTTTTAAACCTTACAACACTGACAGTAAAGGTGGTGAGGAGCCTCCAACACCGCCAAGGGACAGCCTAACTACTGGAGATAGATCAGTCATCAGTGTCTTAATTCGATTCGTCTCGATCCACCATTCATGCATACTGTTACGACGACTTTATCAGTCGTACTCTCTTTAGTGTACTGATGTGTGGATAAGGCATTTTTGGTTTGAAATATATTGCAATGATTTCTAAAATGTGGATCTTTTTGGTGTCGCGGGTTCAAATTTCCTTCATGTTTTATCTGCATAAAGATGATCAGTTTGGTTATCAGCTAGCTTTATTTCTGTCTCTGAGAATCCACTAATGCATTTCTCATCAGTCAGACACATAACTTCAGCATGTTTCTTTGATGTCTCACGTCCAATCCTTTTTGAACCCAATCGAACATGTTCAATTTAATCAGAGCATGTAGATTGGACCACATTTTCCCTGGACTCTCTACCGTGGACCTCAGAAGGGTTACTACCAACTTCAAAAACAAAATATTCCATGAGGCTAATAGTAAGGTAAGCCTATTGTCTCCTCTTTTAGCTGATCAATTAGTATCATTTACATATGTGCAGCGTGTGCATTTCAGCTTCAGATCAGGAGAAGCCTGCTGCTTTCAGCGTGTGTCCTATTCACTTTCAGAAGAAAAAACGAGAAACCGCCGGACTCGCTACATCCCCTATCTGACATGAATTCCACACGGGCGCGACGAGCACGTAAGCAATCCCCAAAGGTCCGTGGACGCCGAAGCGCCAGTCCGAGCAGCGAGAACGGCGCCGCTGCAGTAACGGGGCCGCCCCGCACGGATCCATCCATTTCCATTCCATCGCATCACGGCGCCACCAGACGGAGGGGAGAGGTGGGCAACAGGGCAGGTACCTGGCGTCGACGGGAGCAGGCACGGGTCCCTTGTCGCCACCGGTGCGGCGGGAGCACGTACGGAAGGGGAGGCCGCGGTCAGGGGAGGGGAGAGAGTGCTCGCCGTCGCCGCCTGCTGCTGGGCCCACCCACCCCACTCTCAGGGAACGGGAGCGAAGGAGGGAGCACGGGCGGCATCGGCGGAGGGATCGTCGTCCGGTGCGCCGGTGCTGCATCTCTCTCTCTCCGTCTCTCTCTCTCCGTCTCCGGTGGCGGCGGGTGTGGGGACCGCCCGGTGGCGGCGGTGGTGGAGGGGAGGAGGCGGCCGGGCGGTGGGGAGGCGTGTGCGGTGTGTGTGTGTGCATGCACGATTTGAGGGAGAAACGGCTAAGTGTTAATGCTTACATTCACTGAGTGCCTAGATGTACGGCACTCGGTAAACTCAAGCACCGCAGACCCAATGACATGTGGGCTGGTACATGTTTACCGAAAGTGCCCAGATCCACGACACTCGGTAAATAGAAGCATGGCAGCCTTTGTGTGGCGGGCAGGTGGGCCGTGGCTAACCTTTACCGAGTGTTTGAGGTCACACTCGGTAAAAGGATCCATTATTTCATGCAAAACAGAAAAGAAAAAATGCCAATTTAATCCTAAAATTCACCAAACTTTCACATGAACTATTTCATGTCATCTATTTACTATCTAAAAAATTTCAAGTTCAAATCATAATGTTGAATTTCACTCTTAATAGAAATCATACTCGTCATTGTGAATGTTTAGCGTCTCTTTGGGAGATGTACCGGTTCGGCAAATGATTTAATGTAAAAATACTTCCAAAACGTTATGAAATTTTTTCTATAACATAGATGTATGCTTCAATGTTAATTCTTCCAATCTTGTGATTTATCGAGTTCGATTTTAATTATTACAATTAAATTTACACGATATGTACCTAATTTTCATAAAGAATGAAAATTTTGTGAAATATAGTAAATAAATCGAAATAAACACCATATTTTGGAATGGAGTACTAAATATCATATGTGGATAGAGGAAAAAGAATGAAGGGAAAAACAAGAAATTTGGTTGAATTTTACCGAGTGTTTCGCCAATACACTCGGTAAAAGATAGTGTTTACCGAGTGTTGCACCAATACACTCGGTAAACATGTCATGCCGTGGACGCCGCTTGGGGAACACGGTTGCTATCCTAGGTGACGTGGCACCTCAATACCGAAAGTGGCTGTTTTTACCGAGTGCACCCCTTCGGTAAACTTGTAGTTTTACCGAGTGTCTTAAGTTACCGAGTGTTCTGACTCGGTAAAACGGTCTACTACCGGGTGTTTATGTTTTCCGAGTGTTGGCACTCGGTAAGTACTGTTTTTCGAGTGCCCCGACTTTTGACACTCGGTAATTGTCGGGGCACTCGGTAACTACACAGTCTCCGGTAGTGCATATAAAATTGTTCGATGGGTGAAAAGAAACAATCAGCCTGTTCGGTTGGCTGTTTCGTTTTATTGTTCCGCTTCGATTGGTCAAGAGAGCTTTGGTTGCCATGCATACGCTTCCCTACTAAAGAATGTAGCCACAAGCAGCCCCCGATGCTCCTTTCAGTGGACATCAGACTAGCCTCCGTTGTCACCGGGGCTGGGATAACTTAATAAGGTCTTGTTTGATTTATGTGTATTCACTCCAATCCATGTGTGTTAGAGTAAAATGAAATGTAATTTAGTTTAACACATGTAGATTAAAATGAAAATATATCTATCAAACGAGGCCTGATGCGGGGTATAGGGGATGGACGTGGACCTAGAGTGGACACGAGCATCGTGTGAGAGTCCGACTCGCACACGCGGCGGGCGAGCCGCGTGCTGCGTCTGGATCTGGCCGGTGCTATCATGACTCACGGAAATTTCACGGAAATCTCGCGGTGGGACTTGACTGCGTCAGGATTTTGCTTCCTAGGTCGCGGCATCACCAAGCAAAATCCATCAGCATCTGTAAATAAAATCAAGCTAAATAACTTAGGTCGCCATGCATTCTATCCATTCTGTAGACTCTAGTTCTCCTTTTGTTATCCTGATGAGCACTGTGAAAAGTAACATGTAGACTTGTTCTCCTGATTTGGAACTAGTTCTCCTGATGAGCATTCTGGCAGATAGCTTTGTCATGTTTACTGTGCTACCTAATTTAGACCGCCTTTCTCAAGTTTATTAATAATTTAATTAGCATCTCGGTCATTCTGAAGGAAACTACGCAAGGGATGCACTGCAATTATGTTTTGGATTCGTGGCATATGTGTGCATGCCTCCATATTAGTTCCACCACAAGTCCACAAGTGCATGAACATTTAGCAACTTCCAACAGCTCTTGTTCCCAGCCATTATGCATGCATCATCATCTTCATCTTGCGTGAATTCCATCATCGATCCCTCCTACTATCTCGCGCACTTTTGCAAGTGTATGGGTTTGCTAGATAGCGAGTGTGTGCATTGTTTAGTTAGGACCACATTAGAGTCAATAGTAACATATACATGACATCATCATTTGCTAGAGAACATTTTGTAGGGCAAAACCCCTTAACATGCCTCCGGACTTTGCAACATACAGCGAGGGCCGTGCCAACGGAATCATCTTTTTTGTGAGGTGAACCCCTTGAGGCTAACAAAAATCTTTGCTTAGAGCATGTGCATCGCTATTTGTTGGCGATGTACACATGAACATGCCACCCAAATTAGGAAGGGTGGCCTTAGAAGGGGCATCGTGATGGTGGTAGGTCAAAGGGCCGCGAGTGAGGCGGCTAGGGCACCGTCGAGCTGGTGGTGGAGGACAATCGTTTGGGTGGAGCTAGCGGTGGGAGCAAGGAGCGAGTCACCGATGATGTAACCTGAGAGGAAAGGGTCAGGAAGTAACAATGGGGGTTAGGTGGTGGGCGGTGAGGTTGCTGGTGGCCTAGGTGGCGGGCAAGGCGGAGGAGGGGTGAGGAATAAGAAGAAATGGTGCACTCATACCTGTATCTACATGCAGACGTCGGGGAAGGAGCCTCGAGGCTAATAGGCTAACCCTTCATAAATCTGATGTATGCGTGAAGATGTCGCCCAAATTAGGAAGGGGAGCTTAGAAGGGGAGGGCCTCATGATGGTGGAGGGTTAATTAAAGGGCGGCGAGTCAGGCGGCTATGTCACCGCCCGAGCTGGTGGTGGAGGACAATCGGTTGGGTGGAGCTAGCGGCGGGAGCAAGGAGCGAGTCACCGATGATGTAACCTGAGAGGAAAGGGCCAGGAAGTAACAATGGGGGTTAGGTGGTGGACGTTGAGGTTGCTGGTGGCCTGGGTGGCGGGCAAGGCGGAGGAGGGGTGAGGAATAAGAAAAAATGGTACACTCAGACTGTGATCGACATGCAAAGGCCGGGAAGGAGCCTCGAGGCTAATAGGCTAACCCTTCATAAATCTGATGTACGCGTGAAGATGTCGCCCAAATTAGGAAGGGGAGCTTAGAAGGGGGGGCCTCATGATGGTGGCGGGTTAATTAAAGGGCGGCGAGTCAGGCGGCTATGGCACCGCCATGAGTGTGGTGGAGGACAATCGGTTGGCCGGAGTTGGCAGCGGGAGCAAAGGAATCACCGAAGATGTAACCCGAGAGGAAAGGGTCATCAGAAAGAGTAACAGCGGAGCTTGGGTGGAGGTCGCTGGTGGCCTAGGTGGCGGGTAAAGCGGGTGGGTGGGTGAGGAGGACGAGGAAGAAGAAGATACGTCGTACCTGTATAAACACGTAGGCGTCGGGAAAGGAGCCTCGAGGCTCACAGGCTAACCCTTCGTAAATTTGAGGGTGCAGGTGTGGGCGCACTGGAGTTGAGTTTCTTTGGAGAATATTCCTCCGTAACAATGCACAACATCAAAACAGCCATGCCGCGCTCTCTGAGAGCCTCGTCCCTGACTGTGTTGCGCAGGCCTGCACAAATCTGAATCGTTCCACACTGATCTCTCTATTTCATCTTTTAAACATATATATTGGTCTTAATAACATACACACTTGAAGTACTCAAGTACCTATAGGCAACTGCATAAATACACAATCACACTCGCACACACACAAGCACACCCCTACAAACATATATACGCACATGCAATTTGGATAACCTGTCATGTATCAATCGTCAGTAATGGCTGGCCTGGGAGTGGGAAGAAGGAACAAGACATAGAAGCCCCTGATCACCATGGAACACCCTGTCAGCCACACGGCAGCCGCGAGGGGCGGCGGCATCAGCGCGGAGACCCTCCACGAGAACATGGCCGTCAGCAGCGTGGTCGTGAACCAGACGCCGGCTCTGGCGGTGCCGTCTCGAACCGGCGCAGGCAGTGCAAGAGGAGGACGAGGGTGGCGTACGTCGCGCCGACGAAGAGTCTCGTGGCGGCGTGCCCGCCTGCCCTGTGGATTGCGATGGCCGAGTTGCATGTCAGCAGGACGAATCCTAGGAATGTTGGCCACCATCACGCCATGATCCTGTTTGCGTATGTGTTACGTTGTGTTTCTGCAAGCAGTGACATGCCGCGGTCGATGTAGCTAGGAACATATATTCGTTGTGTAGTAGTACATACTAGACGTGTTTCTTACGATCGAGTCAACGCCGCGGAGTCCCTGTGCCTTAGAACAGAAGGGACCGTCTCGTAGGGAGCAAGATATCCAACGAATGAACAGTCATTCAGTACGTGTACGTTGGGCCCAGTTTATATATATATATATATATATATATATATATATATATATATATATATATATATATATATATATATATATATATATAATCATATTTTCTACTGAGTACCTTAGAGAGCAAGCTGTACGTGGCGACTCGCTTCGAGTTGGTGAGTTAGGCCCTGTTAGGATGCATGTGTATTCACCTCAATTCACATATGTTGCAGTGGAATGGAATGAAATATAATTTAATTCCACACCAATCCACTTCAACACACGTGGATTGAGATGAATACATGCATATCCAAACAAGGTGTTAGTTGGAACGACGAGGATCGTCATGGCGCACTAACTTTTTTTTGCGAAACGTTGAGGAAAATTTCATGGCAATTTTCCTATCCGACTGCGACAGCAACAGGTTGACACCATCCGCGCTGTGTATCGGTGTAACGTAAGCCTATCAGATTGCATGTCGTGTTGGCAAGCATTTCTGAACTTTGGTGACGAGCCTGAAGACCACCTGAAGATGGAGACTGCTTACGTCAGGTTGTTGATTTCGGTGGTTATCAGACGCAGGATTAATTCTATTCGGATATATAGCACCACCATCCACGTCGTCATCGGGACCGCCCAAAATTTAATAAGAAACAAAACATTCCGTAAACATGGAGGCTAGATCGTAAACGTCCAATGCAAGGGGACAACAGTTTCTTTATTTTTTTTTTCTCAAGCAGGAACAGTCGCACACTAATCACGCCCAACATACTATAAAGTACTATACGGCCAGATTATTTTGCGACCGCTGTGCAAGCAAAACAGCTTTACGTAGCCCGCTAGAAGCCACTCGTCAAACTCCTCAAGAATCAAGCTGCTAATCTGACATGGTGTCTGGTGTCCGGACCGTGTTCCTGAAGATTCTTGCGTTCCGTTCCTTCCAAAGTGACCAAGCGACCAACAGCATCATCGAATCAAAAGCCGAGCTGAGCATTTCGCCGACCCTTGACCACTGAAGCAACCCCCATTCCAGTATTTCGGCCCCGTTCGCGTGCCCTTAAATCCGGCTTGATCTGCTTCTTTTTTCATCCGGAACAGTATTTTCCTCTCATAAATTTCTTCAGATTCATCCAAAACTATCCAGATTTCTCCAAATTCCTCCAAACGAACGGGGCGTCATCTTCAGGATTAGGCATCATGTTCACGAGCCCGAAGGATCCCAGGATCAGAAACCAGACCTGCCTGCTGAGTGCTGAGCCGACAGCCCAGCAGCAAATGGCTGATTGTCTCCGCATGCTGGTCGCAGAAAGTGCATGCATAACCATCCAGCAGTCCATGTCGTCGTCGCCGCTAGCAACACCATACGTCCTTCAAACGTTTTCAAATTTTTACCACCGCATATGCATGTGATATCACGACATCTCACCAAGTTTCATGATTTTCGGGATTCGTTTGAATTTTATAGAATTAAATAACCACTCGCACGCAAGTTCGCGAAGTTGCCCCGTGAGCACGTTGATCGAAATTTAGAGACAGTTCCTAGATTTAGCATAAAGGGACACTAACAAACAAGAATAACATTTTTGGAATGGATCAAAACTATTATTCGATGCACCTGCAGTTCAAACCTACATTTTCCGAAAAAATGCAAGAAAACAAAATAAAGTGAAGAAATATAGCAAAACAGCAATGAAATTGTGCCAAATTTGAACATGTTGTTCATGGTACAAATACAAATCTAAGAAAAAAAGTTGGTGGCAAAAAACAAAAAAAAAATTATTTTGCCGAGTGCCAAGGTTTGGCACTCGGCAAAGTGAATATTTTGCCGAGTGCTAACCCTAGGCACTCGGCAAAGCCAAGACAGGATTTTTTTAATTTTTATTTCACGAAAAGTGCAGATTGGGGCACTCGGCAAAATGCTCTTTGCCGAGTGTGCCCGGATCCGCACTCGGCAAAGAGGTTTGAAATATAAAAAAAAAATCGGACACACGCACACACACACCCACACACACACGAAAGCTGCCCGCCACACCCAGCATGGCCAAGGCCGCCGCTTGCCACCTCAGCTCCACTCCCGCGCGCCACAAGGCCGGCCCCGGCCAGAGTAGTAGGAAGGAGGAGGAGGTAGGAGGAAGAGGAGGAAGGAAAGGAGGAAGGAGAAGAAGGGGAGGTGGAAGAAGAAGAAAGAGAAGAGGAGGAGGAGGAGGAGGAGGAGAGGAAGGAGAAGGGAGGAGAAGGAGGCACGGGAGAAGAGAGGAGGAGGGAGGAGAGAAGGAGAAGGGAGAAGAGGAGAAGAGGAGAAGAAAGGTGCCGCCTCGGTTCATGCCGACCCTCACCAGTAGTGTGTCGTCCCGTTGTCGCCGCCGCCCTCGGTCTTCGTGATTCTCGCACTGCAAGGTATGCCCTAATGTTAGTATTAGTTAGTAAGTAGTAGTGTTAGTAGTAGTAGTTAATTAGTAGTGTTAGTATTAGTTAGTAAGTCGTAGTGACAGTAGTAGTTGTAGTTGTTGTTCATAGTTTTAGTGTTTGTAGTAGTTATTGTTGTGTGTATGTGGTTGATGGCCTTCGTGCCTATGTTTGGTATACATGTGGTTGTTGGCCTTCGTGCCAATGTTTTCTGTAGGTTTTGGGAACCTCTCCGTGCAGGTGGGGTGCTGCCGAAATTTTCAATGGAGTCTAACCATTTGCCTTTTCTTTGCAGGACGAGAACCGTTGGGAGGCACTCGGTGACCCCGATCGTCTTCATCGGCGTTGCAGTTCTGCCTGCACCACGTCGCCTCGCCACTGCAGCGACTCGCCACCGCTCCACTAGCCTGACCTCACCGACACCCAAGGTATAACCCATCTTCCATACTTGTATCTCGTGTAACCCCAGTTAGGCGTCTCCCGTCCGAAAGAGATACGGTCGTTGGTATGCAAATCTTTGCATACCAAATTCCGTACCTGTTTTGGATTGTCCATATTTTTTGGACAGCCCGCGGATGCGTAGATGGGTTGGTTTCCGTGGCCCGCTCCTATCCGAGACAGAGTTTCAGCACCACCTCCTCGTTGTTCTCCTGATACACAATCTCCCTGCCAGGACGTGTATCGGGAGAACAGCGGGGAGGTGCTGCCGAAATTCTATCTTGGATAGGAGCGGACCATGGAAGCCAACCTCATCTACGCATCCTCGGGTGGGATTAGGACCTATCCTTCACCTATTAGATGTATAGTAGGAACGTCTTGTGGATTTACCTGCAGTTTTTATTACTCGCTTACATATGCATGTGCTAGAGGATGGATAACCGTGAGTGGATGTACACGGGCCACGCAAGTATGACCCCAGAATGGATGACCAAGACCAATGCTTTCCTGGAGCATGCATTTGGCGAGGCTGCTAAAGGGTCAGCCCGGATGCCGTGTCTGTGTAGCAGATGTGGCAACAAGAAAAGAAAAATTAAGAGGCTCGTGGGGGAAGATCTTGTCAAGTATGGATTCATGGCAAACTATACCCGCTGGATCCATCATGGTGAAGCCGATCGTATTAGAGAGGAGGTGGTGAGACAGCGTCTCAAGGATTATGATGGAGATGGTGGGGTAGCAGACTGGATGGATGACATTCAGCAGGCACGGTTCGGTGAAGGATTGGAGGAGAAGCCAGAGGAAAGCGCAAAGGCGTTCTATGATATGCTATCTTCAGCGCAGAAGCCCTTGCATGAAAAGACAACGGTATCGCAGCTGGATGCAATTGGACGCATCATGGGGTTGAAGTCGCAGTTTAGCATGAGTCGGGACAACTTCGATGGTATGTTGGCAGTTTTTGGATCCCTGCTTCCAGAGGATCACATCCTGCGAAGAACTTGTACGAGTCACAGAAACTTCTTCGTGCACTTAAGATGCCGTATGAGCAGATCCATGCTTGTCCGAATGGATGCGTCCTTTTTAGGAAAGATCACGAGGGAGCAACGCACTATCCAAAGTGCAAATCCTCTAGGTACCTGGAGGTCGACACTAGTGATGGCAAGAAGGAACAGCTGAGTATCCCTACGAAGGTCCTACGGTACCTTCCTTTCATACCGAGGATCCAACGGCTGTACATGACAGAGGAGTCCGCGAAACAGATGACATGGCACAAAAATGGCAAAAGATACAATCCGGACAAGATGGTACACCCATCGGATGGCGACGCCTGGACCCATTTCGATGGCATACATCGTGTTAAAGCTGAGGAGGCTCGCAATGTACATGTAGCGTTGGCAAAAGATGGGTTCAACCCGTATCGATTGTCCGCGGCCCCATACACTTGTTGGCCCATGTTCGTGATACCCCTGAATCTCCCCCCGTGTCATCTTTCAACCCAAGAACGTATTTTTGTCTCACGATAATTCACGGACATCCGGGAACAATATGGGTGTGTTCATGGAGCTGTGTTCGATGATTTGATCGATGCTTGGGAAAAGGGGGTACCGACATACGACCGAGCTACAAAGAGAAACTTCACAATGCATGTGTGGTACCACTACTCCCTGCATGACTTCCTGGCGTATGGCCTATTCTGCGGGTGGTGTGTTCACGGAAGTTCCCATGCCCAATATGCAAGGCGGTGTGAGGTTCACTTGGTGAAGAGTGGTGGCAAGTTTTCTTCGTTCGACCAACATCGTCGGTTCCTCCCCTTGACCATCCATTCAGACGAGACATCAAGAACTTCACGAAAGGTGTTGAAGTCACCGATCCCGCACCTCGAGATGATGACCATTGTCGAGATCCATGACCGAGATAGAGGCTCTCAAAGTTGATAAAGAGAAAGGTCGTTTTGATGGATATGGTCGATTACCACATGTGGACTCATAAATCGGGCTTGACTAGGCTTCCCTATTTCAATGATCTTCTTCTTCCACACAACATTGATTTAATGCACACGAGAGAGAATAATATCAAGCGCTTTGGGGAACACTCATGGACACGTAAAAGTCAAAGGACAATGTTAAGGCAAGAGTGGACTGGCAAAGACTGCATGCGATAGACCAAAGCAAGTGATGAAGACTCCAGCTACTGGCAAGAAATGGAAAAGGACTTGATCGATTTCGCTTTGAAGAAGGACCAAAGGAGGGAAGTATGTCGATTGGGTTCGAGTCGTTAATGTTCTGATGGGTATGCGGCGAATCTCCGAGGAGGGGAGTGAACGTGTCCACTTGCCGAGTGTTAGGGATGAAGAGTCATGACTTCCACATATGGATTGAGCGGCTCCTTCCAAATGATGACCGGAGGTTTCATCCCGAGCATGTGTGGCGCGTCTGGCAGAGTTGAGCTATTTCTTCCGCCAGCTTTGTGCCAAGGAGCTATCTCGGGCCGTGATTGATGACTTAGAGAAAGTGGCACCTGTGTTGCTCTGTAAGATGGAGAAGATCTTCCCACCCGGCTTCTTCCTCTCAATACAGCATCTGATTTTGCACCTGCCTCACGAGGCACGAATGGGGGGGGGCCGTGCAAGCCCGTTGGTGCTATCCAATCGAGAGATGTCTAAAGGTTCTTCGGAAAAAGTGTAGAAATAAAGCCAGAATTGAGGCATCCATGGCAGAGGCATTCATTCTTGAGGAGGTGTCAAACTTTACAACATCATACTATAAGGATAGCCTTCCCAGCGTGCACAATCCAATCCCCCGTTACAACATCGACGAGAGGTCATCAAATCTCAGCCTTTTCAAAGGTCAACTTGGCAGGGCAAGCGCTTCGAGCACCAAGACCTTGCGGAATGATGAGTGGCGCACTATCATGTTGTATGTGTTGTTGAACCTTGATGAAGTGAACCCTTATGTGCAGTAAGTTCTCAATGAGCTTGTTACATACGCCGTCACTATCGTCTATCTATCCAACCCCCTTGTCTCTTGCTTTTTCAGGGAATTTCTGAATACATACTGGACAGGAAATAGGGATCCTTCCCCTCAAGAACAAGATAGTCTTCTCAAAGATGGTGTGCCCGATTTCATTTCATGGTTCGAAAAGAAGGTACCATCCAATTTACATCATTCCATCTGTGACATCCCACTTTGCTCCTACGAGCGAGTAATGATCTATCCGCCCTCACCTTACAGGCACGCACGGATGCAAAATGGATGAAGAGTTGAAACAGGTTGTCAAAGGCTTCCCCTATAGGGTCAAGTCATTCACCGTATATGATGTGAATGGCTATCACTTCCACACAAGAAGCCACGAGCTCGGTCATTAATCGAAAAACCACGAATCATTGGAGTTCAGACGCTTTGGCACCGATGACCGCGACTCTGCGGCATAGTCGAAGAAATATACGAGCTCAACTTTGAGCTTCATGGAGGTCATAAGCGGTCAGATTCAAATGCCATTGGTTCTGATCCCAATGTCACGAGAACAGCCCCTAAGATTGGACAAGTTGAAATTGACAAGATTCCCTCTATCAAGGAGACGATGTCTATATTGTGGCTCAAACAGCCACGCAAGTTTATTATCTTCCATGGGCGTGCCAAAAGATCCCACTCTTGAGGGTTGGTACCTTCATGCAGATTGGTATCACCAAGCATGGCAAAGTGCCTGTCCCAAACGGTGAGGATTACAACTTTGACCCAAACACATATACCTGGGAGTTCTATCAACCCGAGGGGCTAGATGGCACGTTTGACATAGACATGTTTTCGCTGATGGGCATGGAAGTAGACAATGACATTGATGAGGACGATGGAGATGAGGACGATGGAGAAGAGGTGCAAAATGCCAAAGACTTAGCACTGCTTGAGCGATTACGGTTTGGCGTTGCCATTGATGACAACGATGGAGATGAGGCGGAAATGTTAGACAATATTGATAGTGATGACGACACTTATGATCCGGCCGCTGCCGATCCTGAGGATTATTTCTAATTCATGTAATACTATATTATTATTATTTTCTAGTTATGTTTCATTCATTTTGCATCTCTATATTTGTCTATATTGTGCTAACTATTTTACTCTTTGTATTTGCAGGCACTCGACAAAATGCCGGGCGGAAGGCGGCCCTAGACCTACAACTCCCTCTACGCGAGGACGACTCAGGAGGCGGAGGCGGAGGTGGAGGCGTCAGCGAGGAGCCGTCCGGCCCGCCGCCCCCGCGGCCGTCCGAGGAGGGCGGTGCAGTCGTCTGTCGTCCCCCCGCCCGAGGAGGACCGGACGACGACCACTGACGACGAGGACCAGCAGCTGGCCCCCCAGACAGGAGGGGGTGACACTTCCTTTGGGGGGGTGGCGGGGGGTGACACTTCCTCTGGGGGGTGGCGGGGGGTTCCACTTCGAGCACCTCATCGGTACCGTACTTGCGCGGGTCCTCGCAGCTCCTGGCGCGACCGATCCCGTTTCAGAGGAGGCCGGTGATTCGTCCTAAGGGCGACAAGTAAGTATCCGTTCAATTTGCATCTCTTCTTGTTCATATGCTGAAAACCGAACTGCGGACTAACAATTCTTCTTACTGACTCCTGTAGGAACTGGGAACTTGTGTCTGGGGGCGATCATCGGCAGTGCAATGGGATCCTCGGCGGCCTGATCCGCTTGCACTACCCTGGTTTGGTCACCCACGCCCAGGTTGAGTCGCCTCCCTGGACGTGGGACCACTTCAACTCTGTCGTGGACGCCGTGTACGGCACCGTACAGGAGCGGATCAGGCGTGAGTTATGGGTGAGTCTACATCACACTACATTGCTCAATACTATGAATTCATTAGACGTTCTTGAAATAATAAAAGGACACATGATGTCTGTATGCAGGACTTCTTCACGTTGGAGGAGGGGCATGACCCCGCCTGGGTGACGAAGGTGCAGGACAGGGCATGCAGGGGCCGAGTCACGGACCTATACTACGAGGCGAGGCTGCAGTGCCGCATCAACCACTCGTGCGACGTCCTTCGTTGGTACCCGGGGAAGAGCGAGGCCAGGACCATGACACTCACCAGGGAGCAGCACCTCACAGTAAGTTATAAAACATTGTTCCTGACTCATTCCATGAAGAATAGGTAGCCTTCATTTTATATTCTAACATTTCTAATACTTGATGGCATGCAGATGTGTCCTTCTTGGTGCGCCACCCACAGAGACTGTTGGGCGGCCATCGTGGACAAGTGGGTCTCCGATGAGTGGAGGGAGAGGCACGCCCTCCGTCGGGAGTGCCGCCTGCAGATGGGTGGGCCGGCGCACCACCAAGGCAACCGGCCCCTCAGTTCATACGCCCAGGCCTGGGTACACGCTACGCACTTATTTATTTATTTGTTCTAACGCTCAATTCTCATTACTTCTAATCGTCTTTGTGTTTTCCTCGCAGTCCCAGTCGCATGATGGTCAGGAATGCAACGAGTTCATGGCGTACGCCATGGCACACAAGGGCAAGGCGACAGCCCCGGACACCGTCTACAACCCGGAGGACGGGGCCGAGGCGTACAGCAACACGAGCGTCCACAGCAAGCTCACCGACTACGCCACGGCGGCCCGTGAGCGGCATGGGGAGGACTTCGACCCCACCACCTAGCCCCTTGATACCGACCTCGTGATGAGGCTCGGAGGAGGGAAGCAGCACGGCCGGTACTGGATGGCCTCCAACATGGTCGACTCGACCTCTGTGCCCAACCTCGCCCAGATCCGAGCACAGAGCACAAGCTCCTCCGTCCCCATTCGACCTCGACAGGCGAGCACACTGCAGCAGATGGCGGCACTCCAGGTTAGTTCTATTTCATTCGTCGTTCATTACTTTTACACATGTACCTTGCATTTGCATTGTTTAAACGTTGGTGATTGAATATTGCAGGCCACTGTGGAGAGGATGAAGGCCGAGAGGGAGGCCGAGAGGGTCGAGAGGGAGATGGAGAGGGCCTAGAGGGAGGCCGAGAGGGCCGAGTGGGAGGTCCTGAGGGCCCAGAGGGCGGCCGAGGCATAGAGGATGCAGGACATGTTCTCATTCATGTCGAGCCTCGGCACCACTCTCCCAGGTGTGGTGGTGCCCCAGTCGCTGCTCGCTCCAGTTGTGCCTCCTACTCCTCTGGCTCTAGGCACTCCGGTGAGTATATATATACGGTTGATCAAGTCCTTTAGCTTGTGTAGATACTAATGAATTCAATTCTCCTTTGTGCATCAACAGTCGTCGGGTTCGAACCCGACTCCTTCGCCTCAGCACACACACCCCGGCTGGACAGGTCCACCACCGCACGGAGGTGCCCCTTCAGGCTCCCATTGGGATCAGTGGCAGTAGGTGGTGCCCCTTCATGTTTCATTGACTTTTCTTGATCTAGGACTTGTGTTGGATGAAGACTTCTTAGATGTTGTCATGGATTTGCACATTGGATGTACGTGTGATGGATTATGCAGGATGATGTGCTTGTGATGGATGTTGGATGTGCTTGTGATGTATTATGGATGTATGTGATGAATTATGTATGAGTTTTGTGTGATGCTAAATGCCTGTGTGCTGTCTCATGTATTATATATGAGTTTTGCGTGTTTGCTTTCGAAGGAAAGCAACAAACAAAAAAAATAGCAAATTTCTCAGCTTTGCCGAGTGCCAACACTGGGCAAAGAAGTCTTTGCCGAGTGCCAGGGGTGTGGCACTCGGCAAAGCTGGGAAAAAATGCTGCAAAAACAGCCACTTCCCCAGTTTTGCTGAGTGCCACAGCCTGGCACTCGGCAAAGAGGTCAATTTTGCCGAGTGCCAGGTGGTACCACTCGGCAAAGACTATTTTTAAAAATATTTTTTTTAAAAAAAATGGTTTCTTTGTCGAGTGCTGAGCCCTGGCTCTCGGCAAAAATTCAAATTTTGCCGAGTGCCACTCCCTAGGCACTCGGCAAAGCCGGCGTCAAATGTTGACGGCAGTTATTTTTGGTCAGTGCGGGCTTGACACTCGGCAAAGACTTTGCCGAGTGTCGATTTTTGGCACTCGGCAAAGAAATTTTTGTCGGTAAAATCTTTGCCGAGAGACCTTTTGCGAGTGAAAAGACTCGATAAAGCATTTGCCGAGTGCTTGGCTGCTTTTGCCGAGTGCCCCCAAAGACTCGGCAAAGAGGGCGTCTGTAGATGGTGCGCTTATGCGAGCAAAGCCGTAAGAAGAATTTGATTTCTCCGCGCCTTTGCCTTCCATAGCTCCTTTGCTCCCATTAATTGCGGCCGATCCCACCAAGAAAGCGCAAGACCGGACATAGCTCTACAACCTCCACCAGTTTTTTATATTCGGTTATATGTACGTAATGCTAGGTCTGATTATTTGCACTCCGACCTTAATTCTGATACTGAATTGAGTTGCATGCATTTTGGAGACACTTATTTCCTGAGTGTCTCCGTAAATCAGCTGACCGTCTCTAAAAATTGCTATATATTTTTGGAGACAGGGACACTTTGTCGCCGACTCTGTTAATCAAGCCGCCTGTCTCCAAACTCGATTCTATAGTAGTCAATTACGTAATTGATGAATGATGATGAGGACGGCCACTGCTGTTCCGCAAGATTTGAAGTTTCGCATAAATCAAATGGAGAATATATATTTAATATCTTCAGCAAATTAAATATCATGGTATAAAAATAATATGTTCCTATGCATACATACAAGTACTGGATTTAAAAACGAAACTAATAATATATTTACATGTCAATTGGAAAAATACGGTCGACGAGATCAAACAATTTGTACATGACCATCTCGTATCCTTCTAGCGTGGTTACATCAATAATCTTCAGTCGAAGAAGGAATAAGGAACAGTGCGTAAAACCCGCCGGCAACGGTAGAAGCTCCCATGAAGCAGACGCCGGCCCCGACGACGGGCCACGGCACGAGCACGGCGACCCTCCACGAGAACATCGCCGTGAGCGACGTCGTCGTGAGCCAGACGCCGATCTTGGCGCGGCCCCTGGCCGCCGGCGAGCCAGGCGGAGCGGTCTCGAAGAGGCGCAGGAAGTAGAAGAGCAGGACGAGGCTGGCGTACGACGCGATGACGAAGACCATAGCGGCAGCGTCTCCCCATGACCTGTGGATCGCGAGTATCGAGTTCGCTGTGAGGAGAAGGAACCCTAGAGCTGTGGCCATCAGTGGCGCCATGTGGACGCTACTATCCTAGGGTACGATGAAGGAACAAATGTTCCCGATGGAGGAGCAGGCTGCGTACGTGCTTATTATATAGGATAATAATGGGAGATATACGTTGGCTTCCTGGGCAATAATGCAAGTGCAGCGCAACAACGCGCTCATGCAATTTCCGCCCTTTTTCATAGCAATTAACTTCCATACACACGCGACGCGCATGCACTACGTACACGTCACGCACCCTTGTGTACGTCTTCGATCGAGTTCAACTGTTGAAGCAACAAATGACGTGAACATGCTGACGACGTACTAGTACGCATGACTGCCGCGATATGATGATCGTTAGCGCTGCGTGACGTGCCTGCTTCCGAGGTACATATCAGTTCTCTGTCAGATGTTTGGAGCTACGTACTCCTACATGTCAGGGATTGAGGTGAATAATCATCCAAGGCCAGTTGTTTCCTCTACATAACAACTGGCCTTCGATTTCGAGATTTATGTGCCTTGTTGGACCAGGACCGCCGACAGGCCGGGTCGAGTATAGTCAGGTCACGAGACGTACGACAGCGACAGTCGTCTTCCAAGTCGTTGTCGACGTATATCTCGAACCCTAATCCTGCTTGCCGTTTTAATTCAAAGAAGAGATTCCAGAAAACAGCTCTACATACACTACCTGCCGTCGCACCGCGTATATATGTAGCTGCTGTACGTACGTCTGGTTGACTCTCGGTGACTCGGTGTTCATATTGTCAATGTTAATCAACAACAAAATGTTTCCCTCCGAAAATCGGTAAAAGAAAAATAAAACGCCGAGCCCGCTATGGAGGGAGCCTGACGTCGAGCACGCTTTCCTCTGCCCGCCACATCCCGCTTGCTCTAGATCTGCTAAGCCGGCGCCGCCGGGCACTGCCGTGCGCGCTATGGCACCTCGATCCGCTTTGAGGGAGGGGCGGTGAGGGAGAGGCCGGGAGGCTGAAGAAGGGGCGGGTTCGAGCGCCATTGCCGGAGGGAGGCTGGCCACAAGCGCTCGCTCCTCGCAGTTCTGCAGCCGTGGCCCGTGGCAGCCGCCGGCGTCGAGGGCCCTCGGGCCGGGGCTTCTTCGACCCGGGAGGGAGCTGGGATGCGTCGTCACGCCTGCGTGTACATGATTTCAGGGATCTCTACCCCGTACCGAAGGAGCAATAATGGTCCGTCAATGGTGACTGACTATGCATAACTTTGTGTTCTCAGTGCGCAGTCGTGAATCGCGGTTCGTGTGGAAAGATGGAAAGATGCGCGCGTGTGATGTTCAGCAGAGAAAGCAAAGCAGAGCACGTGCTGACATGCATGACAAAGGAAAGGATACATTCACAATTTCTTTTCGAAAAGATGAATGATCAGTTCAGAGCTCACAATTTGGGACCCAATCAGAAAATCACAGGCGCAGCTGATCGAACTGGGCAAGTGCTGTTGTCTCCGTGCCGGCCGGATGCTGCTTCGTTCCTTCTCCGATCCCCAACGCACGTCAGAAGCTCGGATGGCTGTCACCCTACGGCAGTGCCAGCACCACCGCAGGGCACGGCACGTCATTCTGAGTCAGATGCCCGATGGCAAGGCTCCGTGCGATGCGATCGCGAAATGGCGGCGACCACGTCGCGCGTGTCGGACACAACACAATTCACAGCGCGTGCGGTGCGAGCCAGGCCCAGCATGAACTGAGGGATAGGGAGGAGTTGAACAAAACTTGGCCTCGATCGAACGCGCCGCCGCGTCTTCTGTCGTCTGTCCAAACGACGACCCGGCCACTGGTACAAAAGGAAGAAGCCTTCGCCTTTCACCAGCAGCCGTATATCAACTCTTGTGCTCGCTTTGTCCCCCTCTCCGCGCGCGGAAGGTCGTTCGAATTCACTTGGCCGACCGACGAGCGACGATATTCCACGCTGACAAAGCTGGGCTTGGGCGCCCTGACCTTCAACTCGGCGCTCGCCGTCTACAACTCCTGGGGCGACGCCAGCTCCGTGGGATTATTCGTGCTGCTCGCGGACACCGCGCTTGGGCTCCTCTTCCTCTGCCTCTGCCTCGGCAGAGGCAGGGACACCAAGACCAAGGCCGCGGTGTGACTTCGAGTCTTCGACCATCCACGCCACCACCTAGCTATTCCCGTTGCCGCCCTGTCCAACTTGGCCATCCCATCCCGCCGCCTCCCTTGCTCACGTCCAGATATCCCTGCTGCCATCAGCTCACCACGGCACCACCCCTCAGCCCTCAGCCATCCCCGCAGCTTTTGAAAAAGCAAGTCTAGGTCCACCCGTTTGGTTGGCTTTTTTTATTTTTGGCAGCAGAAACACACTTTTTAAAAGCTGAACCAAAATGTAGAGGTGCTCATAGGGTAGGTACTTATGATGACTTCATCAATCTCTACATTTACTGTTCTGGCTCGGTATTTGGAGGTGCTTAAAGGGATATGATATGATATTTACTGGTCTAACATAGTCTCTAGGAGATTCTCATAAGGTTAGGTACATGTATGTGCTTGCGTTTGTAGGAATAAGTATACATGCGTGTTTATAGCGTCTGTACTAAGGGCGTGTTTAGTTGGCAAAATTTTTTGGCTTTAGTTACTGTAGCACTTTCGTTTGTATTTGGCAATTAGTGTCTAATTATGGACTAAGTAGGTTCGAAAGTTTCGTCTCGCGATTTCTCCTCCAACTGTGCAATTAGTTTTTTTTTCGTCTACATTTAGTACTCCATACATGCGTCCAAAGATTCGATGTGATGGACACTGTGCAAAATTTTTTGGGAACTAAACGGCCCCTATGTTTCGAAAAAAGAGTCCTACTGAGTTTGGCACTTTTACCATGTTGGCCGATCACATTTTCCTCGAATTTGGATTCTATATCGTTGCTGTATATGTTGACATGGAGTTTGGATTCTTGTAGATGGTGGACGGTAACGAAGTGAAATGAAATATTGGTGGTGTCTAAAGCCTTAATAGTTTTCAGGTTGGTTCATGCTTGCTTTTTTGCCTTCTTTGTTTTTTTTAAAAAAAAAGAAAAAGGAAAAACGAGCTGATGGCCTAGTCATCGTGAGCAAAGACAGAGCAACGTCTCTCACGTGAATATGTTAAGTGAAATATATATATATATATATATATATATATATATATATATATATATAACTACTGTTCTGCAGCTGGCTATAAAATAACTTATTATGTGGCCACTTTGAGTTACGATAATTACTATACTAATTCACGAGATTATGCTAACTTCTTACTATGTGATTTACTATAACGTTACGGTAAATATCCTTATGTGTTATAGTAAGACAACTATCGTAAATATATATTCACTTTATCGTAAATTAGTATATAAAATTATCGTAAATAGAGGTGGCTACAGAATAATTTATTCTGTAGCTGGCTACTGAATATACTCTCCCTATATACACACACATCTCCTCACAAAATGGTGAAAAATATCTGAATATGCACTTCCCTAGTGCAACACAAATTCGTGTTTTTCCTCTTTTTCTATTCTATTGAGATATGAACAGAAGCTTCGGTCAACAACTTGTATATTCCCTCGTCTCAAAGAACTGCAATTCTAGATGATGATAAGTCAAACTTGTTAAACTCTAACCATGTTACGTTTATATAAAAATCCACCAATATCAAATTAATTCCATTTATTCTTTTTATTGAAACATGTTTTGAGAGTCCATTATTCAAACTTGTAGGTGTTACTATATGTGTCTAAAAACTTGACCAGAGTTAGATGAAAATCGATTTAGGATAAAATCAAAGTGAACTATAGCTTAGAATGAATTAGGGAGTAAATATGAATATTGATATTCACATCTATATCTGATATGGATACTAAATTAGAACTTAATTTGTTTAACAAATTTAGATTTAGATATGGATATCTCTAATGGCAACGCGAGTCGTATGTTTTTGAGCAAGAACACGGGAGGGGGGGGGGGACACGGGGGGAGGGGGGGTTGGCAATGAGTCCCCACCTGAATATATTACCACTGATTCCAGACAAGGTCTGGTGGGTGGAGTTACAAAGCCGACTTGGTGCCAATTACAAAGTCGGGACTCGGATAGAGATATAGATTACATCCAAACAATTGATCTCCAGAAGCTAGAGAGGAGATGAGATTTCCTAGGGTACGGCACTTTCAAAGTGCTGCAGTTGTCTTACAGGTCATCAATAGCCGATCAACACTTGGTGTAGGCCCCGAAACACCACACCGTGTCGGTGTTTCCAAAGTTCCCAGCAAGCAAAGTAGGATTAGAGGTGATGTCGCCTTAGGATGGGTCCCAACTGGGGGGCGGGCGGGCCATAGGTTCTCCACCGAGCCTATTTCTTCCGTATTCCATCCAAGCCTAGCCCAAAACAGACGGGCAATGACACAGTCCAAAATGATATGGTTTGCATCCTCATTGCTCCTCTTACACAGGTCACAAGTTGCATCCGTGAGCACGCCTTTCTTCTCCAGGTTCACCTTGCATTGTATGTAGTAGGAGCCAGGCGAAGAATCGTACCCTAGGGGGTGCGAAGTTGCGCCAGACAAAGGCAAAGGATGGAAGATGTTGCTCCCCTCTAATTGACGCCCAGTAAATCAAGCCCGTTGTTAGCTTGTGGTCTTCTTTTTTTCAAAAGCACAAACTCTCTCGTCTTGTACCTCTATCAGGGGTCACGTCCTGTAATAGCTGCTGCAACTGAAGTAGCTCACTTGTTGCTCTCGGGGTGAGTCGTGGTTGAAGTAGAGAAGAGAATGAGGTTTCAGACCCATCTCCAACCTTGACATAGGAGATAGATACTGCGGTATGCCGGCAGCGGCAGCACACTTCTCAAGGCCTCCAATGGTCACCGGCGATGCCCCCCCTGGAGCCCCACTATTTGGACTTGCTGCCTTGCCCAAGCTGCCCATGAGGAGTCATTCGGATGGTGTAGACTGTGCGTTCTGGGTGTCCAGCCTCCTGATGCGAAGCCCTCCATCTTCTTTCATGGTGCACACTTTCTCCCAAGCCACTAGACACTTGGCGCCAGAGGTTTTGTCGGAGCCGTTCCAGAGGAACGCCCGGCGTTTGGCGTCTAAGGCTTCTTTGATCCCTACCGGCAAGGCCATCCAGAACCAACACGAGTCGTATGTGAAAATGTGTATTCGTATTTATAGTTGTAACGTAAAATTGCGCTACTCCCAATAATTCTTAACAGTGTGGGCTGCTTTGATGTGTAGCATGGACCAATCGGCGACCGCTAACCGAACAAAAGGCTGGTTAACGTATTATGGGCTCCTCGGATCGGGTGGCGTATATACCTAGCTCAACAAATGCCGGGTAGGGCTGCCAGCCTGGCGCCTCGATCGTCATGTGGGGACGGTTTGAACGACAACAGCCCTGTTCGCAAGGAACTTTGAACGAGGAAGAAAAGTGTCGTTTGACCACGCCTCACGCGCGCAGTCAAATGGCCGGTGTGGACGCGTGGTGCCGCTGTGTCTCCTGTCGGACTAGGGGATCAGAACCAAAGACTTCCGTTCCGTATCTCCTCCATCCGTCCCTTTCCTGAGTTACCGAATTCGCTTTCTCAACCCAACGCTCTGCTATATATACACTCCTACCACTACGCCTGCCCTCGGCATCTTTAGCCAGCACAGCCCAGTCGGCAGTCGTGACCGGTGACCCGATGCTCGCTCGTCGGATCGTCGTCGCCGTCTCCGATCTCCGCACGCTCCCCACCACGTGTACACCAACATGGACCGGCAGTATGCCGGACTAACCAAGTTAGCCCTGGGCGTCCTCACCTTCAACTCGGTGCTCGCCATCTACAACTCCTGGGGCGACGCGAGCTCCGTCTCGTTCGTGCTCGCCGCGGACGCCATCCTCGTGCTGCTCTTCCTCTGCCTCCGTGCGTCGGAGCAGGAGCGGGGCGGCAGGGGCAGGGATATCAGGAACAGAGCCGCGGTGTGGACGCTGACGACGCTGCTCTCGGCCATGTTCGCGTCAAGGGTGGCGCCGCTGATGCCACCGGTCGTCGGCGCGATTGTCTGGGCGATGGCCGTCGCCACGGCCGCCGGCGGCTTTTGGGCGTTCTTCCTCAACTGAATCCTTGATGCATGCGTCCGTGGAGAGATCTTGTGGGTGCATGCGCAGGAGAATTTGTTCAAGAGTTTCTAGTTTGCAGTTTGTATGTATACCATGTTGTATGCAGAAGATAGATTGTTTGAAAAGGCTGTATTAAGTGATTTATTATATATGCGCTGCTTTCCATTACGATGAAGTAATAAGGTGCCCGTCTGTCCATCCCATCCTTTAAACGGTAATTGCCGTAGTGCCTTCTTTTTACCGTCTCGTACGTACGGTACGTCTAAAGAACAGCGACACCCGCGCGTCAGCTACTGGTACAAAGGTGCCACGATATGAAGCATGAAGGCCCAGCTGATTTTCCAATGGAATCGTGTCTGCCTCGTGCATGCCGACGACGCTGTCGACACGCAGCTTCCATCAGCGTCGTTGGCGGCGTCGGTGTTCACAGCTCTGTATCCACAGTCATAGATGCAGTCCGAGGCACGACAGCCTGGCCCAAAGCACAACATCTTGCCCTGGCACGGGCCTGGCCCGGCCCGGCCCAGTGTATAGGGTCGTGCCTGGCCGCATGCTAGGCGGCCCGGTTCGACACAACATTTAGACAGGCCCGGTGGCGGCCCAGTCACCTCCACAGTCTGCTAAGAGCCCACCGCTCCCCAACCCTAAGTCCTAACTCATTTCCCCCTCCCCTCCTCACCCCGCCGCACTCTCCCTCTCGGCTCTCGCTCGCGCTCGTGAATCTCGCAAGTCACAAGTCTCCCTCTCGGCCCTCCCGCTCGTGGCCCCGCGCTCCCCATCCGCTCCGACTCGTAGAGCGCCGCCGCCGCTCTACCACGTAACCTGCAGGCGCTCGCTACCTTCTTCTTCTTTCCCCACGGGTCGCGCCCTTCTTCCCTGCCAACATTAGCTCCGCCCTACAGCCAGAAAAAGGGCTCGACAGGCCGGTCCGGGCCGGCCCATTGGCCATCTATTTCCGCAGTCCGCTCCACGGCTGGGACACATGGACGGTGTTGCCGTGGTGACTAGCGGAAGGCTGACCACGAAACCGCGGTGCTTCCGGCTTCCGCGACGCCCTGTCTGAAATCATGGTGCTGGGTTGGCGTTGCGGGGCGGGACGCCAGTCTGCTGCATCGCGCGTGTAGTCATCACGGGGAGCTTTCGTGGTCCACGCGCTCACGAACAGACCGAAATGGCTTTCGTGGCCCATTGCTGTTGTAAATAATCTCGCTGGAGACTGGACCCATGGCCTGATTTTTTACAATTTAGCCTTTTTTAAAAAAAAATTATGTTTGGCTCCCCGGGAGAAGTAAATTTATCTTTGGACCCTGGAGGTCGGCGCCAGGACTCATGGCGCCGAGGTAATACGTCTCGGCGCCATAGATCTTGGCGCCGAGGTGCCTGACCGAGATCCTAGGTGATGTTGACGTGGCCGATACCTCGGCGCCATAATACATGGTGCTAAGGTCGGCGCCAAGCAGCCTGTTCGGGAAGCCGTATCGTATCGTGGATTATTTACTGCTGGCTGGTTTGGTGTGAGAGAAAAACACTATTCCCGACTAAAAATTTACTATCGTTTACGAGCAAGCGAACAGGCCGAAGATCTATGGCGTCGAGCGTAGATATCTGCGGCGCATGCATTGAATGAAAGCAGCTGTCCGTCGCACGTAAAGACGGCAGCAAAAGCAGCTCCCGTGTTTCCGACCCCGCGCGGCGGACCAGGGCGGCGGGCGGGGTGCGTGGGCGTCGTGTGCGTGGGCGTGCATGGGCCGCCCCGCGCCGCCCGTGTCGGTGGGACGCGTCAAGGCGCAAGCAAACAACGCAGCGCCGGAGCAGCAGCAGACCGTGCCGATGGATTGGATGGTGGTAAACAACGATTTTGCACTGGATTTTCTCTTTCATGCTATTGATCGACTGTGTATCTGCGGATCGGG
The DNA here is from genome assembly GCA_904845875.1 of Miscanthus lutarioriparius. NCBI lineage: Eukaryota > Viridiplantae > Streptophyta > Magnoliopsida > Poales > Poaceae > Miscanthus > Miscanthus lutarioriparius. The sequence continues at coordinate 44,514 of CAJGYO010000319.1, forward strand.
GAGCTGGCAGGGCTGGCCGTGGGCGCAACCATCCTGCTTAGCGTGCTCATTGCCGGGTAACTACTCTACGTATCACTCTTCATGACGTACTATATACATGGCCTCAAATATATATTTTCTCCAAATATTACTCCTAAGTAGCAGTAATTACTAATTAGTAGGGCATTTGCATGAACATCAACCGGGTTGTCACAGGAATAACTTTAAGCTTTTTAACTTTTCACACTGCGTGCACAAAGCGACAAACTATCAGCAGCAGCTACTGAGCCACAACAGCCCACAGCGGCCGCGCGCTGCCGTGTTGGTGTGGTGCCTGTCTCTCGCGGTGCGGAAAGGAGATAGAGATACTAGTAGAGAAGGAGAAGCGAGGAGAGAGAGCGGCAGGCAGGCAATAAATGGCAGTTTAGGTGCGCGCAGGCTGATGGCGGGTCAGGCGCCTCTGTCTCATCCAGTCATCCATCCACCCACGCTGCTCCGGCGCTGCGTTGTTTGCTTGCGCCTTGACGCGTCCCACCGATACGGGCGGCGCGGGGCGGCCCACGCACACGACGCACACGACGCACACGCACCACGCCCGCCGCGCGGGGTCAAGACCGGGAAACACGGGAGCTGCTTTTGCTGCCGTCTTTACGTGCGACGGACAGCTGCTTTCATTCAATGCAGGCGCCGCAGACGTCCATGCTCGGCGCAAGAGTTCGTGGCGCCGAGGTCGACGGCACGGATCTGGGCTTCGACCTCGGATCCTCTTCTTTAATTGGAAAAAAAAAAGCTACGACGTTCCTTAGCTTGCAAGTTTCACATACCCCCACGAGAGCCCGCCGGCTCGACGACCTTGCTGCCCTAAAAGCTAAGCAAGCTCACAGGTCGAAACCCTTTATTTTAATCAAATCACAATACACACAAATACTCACGTAGTTGCATATACACTTATTATCTCTACATTTTCATACACTACTCCTGTAACCATCTATAAACACACAAAGCCTGCAATTTTTTAGGCTGATGAAATCATCACAAACACTTCGCTGTCCACGAATAGCCACCTAAAGAATAGTGTCATCATCCTGCTCCTATGAGCACATTAAAAAAAAGTCTCTATTCCCGTGTCACGTGGGGCAAGCAATAGTAGAGGCTAGCATTTAGGAGGTTTCAATCTCAGCCGCACATGCAGAACGCATCTCCATGTTGCTAGTGGCCATGGGCCTATTTATCCTTTGTAACGCACTCGGAAGATCGTTCGATTTCACATGGCCGACCGAGGATATTCCACCCTGACCAAGCTCGGCTTGGGCGCCCTGACCTTCAACTCGGCGCTCGCCATCTACAACTCCTGGGGTGACGCCGGCTCCGTGGCGTTCGTGCTCGGCGCGGACGCAGCGCTCGTGCTGCTCTTCCTCTGCCTCCGTGAGTTTGAGCGGGGCGGCGGCCGGGGCAGGGATGCCAAGGTGAAAGCCGCGGTGTGGGCGCTCACCACGCTGCTCACGCGGATCAGTTTGCGGTGTCGAAGAGACCGATCCAGGCGGTGTGGCCGCAGACTCAGCCGCAGATGATCCGGCCTGGGATAGGATCGGTGAGGCCCCAGGTTCCAATCCCGAAGGTGATCGCGCCTGACTGCCTGATGCTGCCGTAGTCGTACCGGACGGATCCGCCTCGGCCGCTGCGCTGTCGCCAGATGGGTGACACAGCCAATAATGCCTGCCAACAGCAGCAGTTTTTCTTGTCCCTGCAGCGTTTTCGCCATGGTTTGTTCCTGTACCATCAACATACGATGCATGGCTCGATGGCCGGTTAGTAAAGACAGGAGAAAGCAAATGCTGGTCACCAATTTTTGCATTCTCAAAAACCGAGGAAGGGTTCTTAAGGATATCGGGAAGGAGAGCAAGCTCGGCTCGAAGCTGTGCTCCTGCGTTGGGATGAAGAGAGGAGAAAGGAAAAACTTCTTCATCGAAGACAACATCCCGGGATATGTAAACTCTCCCTTCTTTTGGGTCTAAGCATTTGAAACCTTTGTGCATATTGCTATATCCTAGAAACACACATTGCTTGGATATGAATTCAAGTTTCTTGGAATTGTATGGGCGCAAATTTGGCCATACAGCGCAGCCAAAGGTGCGTAGGAAGGTGTATTCTGGTGGACGGCCAAAGAGTTTCTCAAAGGGGGTTTTGTCATCAATGATTTTAGACGGCAAGCGATTTATAAGAAAGACTGCAGTGAGAAAAGCTTCATCCCAGAATTTTAGAGGCATAGAGGCGTGTGCAAGGAGGGTAAGACCCATCTCAACAATGTGTCGGTGCTTGCGTTCGACCGACCCATTTTGTTGATGCGCATGAGGGCATGAAACATGATGTTCTACACCTATGCGCCTGAAAAAGGAGTTTAGTGCTTGATATTCCCCTCCCCAATCTGTTTGTATGACACGAATTTTCTGATCAAATTGTCGCTCAACAAGTTTTTGAAAATCTTGAAAACACTGATAGACTTCAGATTTGTGTTTCAACAAATATATCCAGACAAACTTACCGTGATCATCAATGAAACTCACATAATAATTATGGCGACCAATAGAGTTGGGGGCAGGGCCCCATACATCGGAAAAAACGAGATCCATAGGATGACTCGACACACTGGTAGATCTAGGGTAAGGCAATTGATGACTCTTGCCTGACTGACATGCATCACACACCCTAGTATTATTTTGACTATGGGAAACAGGAAGCTTATGGCGGCTTAGGACCTGCTGGATGACCGAGATGATGCATGGCCCAGCCTGCGATGCCATAGCGAAGTGGAAGGCTTGACTGCACCAAAAGCTTGTTTATTTGGAGACGACTTGGATGGTAGCTTCAAAGGATAGAGCCCCTCTCACATCTGCGCCTGTGTGGAGGATTTTCTTGACACACTGTTCCTTAATGGAAAAATGGTGGGGTGGAATTCAAGAAAAACATTATTATCACGAAGCGAGTCGATTTACTAAGCAGAGATTTTATGTGCTTGTGGGACATGAAGAATATTTCGGAGATGAAGATTAGGTGAATGCAAATAACTGTGACCAACATTAGCAATCTCCATACCTGCCCGTTTGCGGCATGCACCGATCACCGCCGTGATACTTGTCACGGACGGTCAACTTCTCCAACTCGCCCGGTGACATGATCCGTGGCTCCAAAGTGTCCATGTACCAATTTGTGTCGACCTTTGTATGAACCTGGTGGCAGCAGCAGCAGTCTTTTGTGGAGGACCCCGATAAGATGAATCATACCGTTTGAAGCATCGGTAGGCGGTATCCTTCCTTGCCTGCAGACTTGGCCATAGACGCCTGGTTCAAAACGCCCGCCATCTGCGTCCTCCTTTTCGTCTTCGCGGCCGCCACCACGGCCTCCACGCCCGCCATCGCGCGCGTTGTTGTTAGATTCTGCCGCCACCACGGCCATCCTTGGTGGCCATGTTCACTGAGGACTGCTGTCCCCACTCCACGGCCTCCATGCGCTGCTCAAAGGAGATAAGCTGCGCGATAGAGCTCGTTCACGGTGATCGGTTCAACTCGCGCCGCCACCGCTGTCACCACTGGATCATATTCTGATCTAGCCCGGTCAAGATGTAGGAGATGAGTTCCTCATCTTCGAGCTTACATCCGGCAGATGCCATCTCGTCTCCCGAGCCTTCATCTTCGTGAAGAACTTCATTGATCGAGGATGCACCCTTGGACGCGTAGCAAGAGCCATTCTCAGCTGATGATTCGGGCTCTTGATTGTGACGCATGAAGCGCTGAATCGCATCCACGCCTCCGCTGCGGTGGTCACCGCAGATGATCCGAGATCCGATCTCGCGTGAGAGAGGATCCAAGCAGGTAGGAAAGGACTTGTTGATCTTGGGCTACCCACTTCTTGAACTCGGGGTTCAGAATGGGTGCGATCTCTACGCCTGGCTTCCCATCGTCCGCCTCGTCCTTGGGGGAATGAACTTCTCCGGCGGCTTCTCCGTCGGGTCGATGAACTTTTCCATCTCCGCACTCGGAGGCCGGAGATGACTTGAGCTTCCACATAGGATGATTATTCTGGTCAACTTCTCCTTGACCGGGAACATGCCGAGAGGGAAAAACCGGCAAGGGCGCGCGGGCGGTGGAAGGGGATGCAAGCGCCATGTTTTTCCGCTAGGATAGATGCTCTGATTACCATGTGAGAATTGGTGGAACGTGGTACCTTCTCAGGTCCATGGTTGCGTGTTATATATGCACATATATGGTTACAACAAGAAAACAAGGAGAGTCCTACAATCAAGGATCACCTCCCATCTACAATACACGCATGCATGAGTCTAAGATACAATGAACCTAGACTAACACATATGCTTATCATCTAACACCGCGCTCCTACTCCCTCTGCCGGTCCCTCTCTCCCCCCCACGCCCCATGCCGAACGAGTGGTTGCACGAGCTCACAAGCGCTGCCCCACGCCGCGTACACCCCACGTTGAACGAGTGGCCGCACATGCTCCCATGCACTGTCCCGTAGAAAGGACCGGTGCAGGCTCTTTTTTTTCTTGGCTGTCACGCGCGGGGTCAGTTCGTACGGACGGAAGGACCAAATTCATTGCCAGGTCTACATATGCGTCAACCCAGCCAAGCAACATTCGCTGAACCTGCAGGAAGGTACCACGAGGCGAGCTCATCTCTATACAAAGAGCTATCCTGCACACTCACGTTTTTCTTATGATTTTTGGAGCCAGACGCGGCGATGCACAAAGACTAAGCCCGTGTTTAGTTTCAGGAAGTTGGAATTTTGGGCTACTGTAGCACTTTTCGTTTTTATTTAACAATTAGTGTTCAAACATGGACTAATTAGGCTCAAAACGTTCGTCTCGCAATTTCCTATCAAACTGTGCAATTAGTTTTTTTTCGTCTACATTTAATGCTCCATGCATGGACCGCAAACATTCGATGTGATGGCTATTGTAGCACTTTTTGAGATTTTGGGTTGGAACTAAAAGATGGCGTGGAAGGTGAATCAGCTGCACGTCAGAAGCTCGGATGGCTGTCATCCTACGGCAGTGCCACCCCCACCGCAGGGCACGACACGTCATTCTGAGTCAGATGCCCGATGGCAAGGCTCCGTGCGATGCGATCGCGAAATGGCGGCCACGTCGCGCGTGTCGGACACAACACAATTCACAGCGCGTGCGGTGCGAGCCAGGCCCAGCATGAACTGAGGGATAGGGAAGAGTTGAACAAAACTTGGCCTCGATCGTACGCGCCGCCGCGTCTTCAGTCGTCTGTCCAAACGACGACCCGGCCACTGGTACAAAAGGAAGAAGCCTTCGCCTTTCACCAGCAGCCGTATATCAACTCTTGTGCTCGCTTTGTCCCCCTCTCCGCGCGCGGAAGATTGTTCGATTTCACATGGCCGACCGAGGATATTCCACCCTGACCAAGCTCGGCTTGGGCGCCCTGACCTTCAACTCGGCGCTCGCCATCTACAACTCCTGGGGTGACGCCGGCTCCGTGGCGTTCGTGCTCGGCGCGGACGCAGCGCTCGTGCTGCTCTTCCTCTGCCTCCGTGAGTTTGAGCGGGGCGGCGGCCGGGGCAGGGATGCCAAGGTGAAAGCCGCGGTGTCAGTCGATGTCAGTCTGCGTTTTTCCTCTTCCTCTTCCTCTGGTTCGATGTTCGCCTCGAGGGTAGCACCGCTCATGCCGCCGGCCGTGGCCGCGGTGGTCTGGCTCTTGGCCGTCGCCACGGCCGCAGGAGGGTTCTGGGCGTTTTTCCTTAATTAATTAAGTGCCTGTTTAGTTCTTAAAATTTTAAAAAAAATTTCAAGATTCTCCGTCACATCGAATCTTTGGACGCATGCGAAGCATTAAATATAAATAAAAAATAAAACTAATTACACAGTTTAGACGAAATTCACGAGACGAATCTTTTAAGCCTAATTAGACTATGATTGGACACTAATTGTCAAATAACAACGAAAGTGCTACAGTAACATTTAAAAAAAATTCGAACTAAATGCTTTGGAGACGGTCGATGTCTGTCTGCGTTTCGCTGCCGGGCGTGTTCATTTCTTTTTTGCTTCCTGCACTTTCTTGTATTTTTTGCCAGTTCGTCACTTTGAATAAAATCTGCCTTCGAGTTTTCGCTGCTGGCAGAGAGTGGTCCTCTGCTTCTACCCCGTTGACCACCGCTCGTACTCGCCTCAGCGTGTGCTTGATTTGAGACGTGGCAGGACGGAACGGTCTTGTCCCTAATTTTTTAGGCTGGACAAATCTGTTCTGCGTTTGGTTGAGATGTTTTTTGTTTATTCGGTAGAACATGGCCATGGTTCACGGCGCCGAGCTTTGGTCACGTCAGCGTCACGTCGACAGCCACGTAATTTGTAGCCTCCAATGTCATGGCGCTGAGACGTGTTACCTCGGCGATGTAGGGCATGGCGTTGAGAAAAGGATCCAAAGTTAAATTTACGTCGTCCAGTGGTGTAAACGTGAATTTTGACAAAAAAAGGGCTAAATTTGCACACACAAAAATTGGCCAAATAAGGGGTATATTCCACTCGAAAATGGTCCGTCCCTAATAGTCCTCAAACATCTTAAAAATAGGATCAATTCATTCCATCATCCTCTATTCGTCCATCTCCTAAACCAAACACATACTAAGCGCCGTTCATAAAATGAACCAAATCATATCAAATGGCCATATGAGAGTTGAGCTATTATCGCGGTCGGCTTGGTACGAATAGCTAGGCAGTTGGTGGACGGTGGCGGCGACGCCCGGCGCTGCTTCGGTCAGTCGGCTGGCTGTGCCTTTGCACGCGTATAGGGCTTTGAATTTGAACACAGCTGAGTTACGATATAAACGTATGCTAGTGCCAAGGCACACGTTGCACGTGTGTGCGACAACGCGAGGGAGACGTGGTGGATGGTTGTCCGTACCAGTGTCCTTTCGTCGCTTCCACTAATAAATGACCAAGCATAAATATCTTTCCTTGGCTTGATGAAAAAATAGAAAAAAAGTTATTTAACCTCTATCGACTATTGCATGATTCCCATTTGCCTCATACAATTTAAAACTGGATTTTTTAGACTCTTCTAACTGAACGTCCGATTTATCTCCTGGGCGGTTTTAAAAATGGTTTTGAATGAATTGGACGGTTTCAAAAGTTAGAAGAGTCTAAAATTCTATTTTTTTCATTGAGAGAAGTAAATCGGATTAGCACAATATAATCTAAGGTTCCGAGGTCAAACGAACTTTTTCGTGAAAAATAACAGCATTGGACCTACAATGGATTCCAGTAAACTTGTGTCTGGTTGGCCCAAAAGCCCAGTGACTTCAGCAGGCCCACAGATCGTTCCCAGTCGAAGGAGCCGGCAACAAGGCCCACGTGTAGCTGACGGTGCCACGGCAGTCGGCCAGACCCATAATGTTGTAATAAGGGTCCCGTCTTTATCCTTTTCCCTTTTCGAAATAATCTCTTAGATAAAATAAAAGTAAAAAAGAAGACAAAATCATTACAGGCTTGAATTAAAGGAAAAATAAATTAAATTATTATAGGTTCCATGCCTTCCATTGCAACGAAGCTAGGTAGCGTGTTCCAGATTCCCGTGATCCCTTCTCTCTTTCACGCCTTCACGACCTTCACGAGCAGCAGCCAGCAAGCCTCGTGTGCCTTCAAAGCTCAACCCCCCAAAGGAGACAATCTTGTACCGCCTGCAAGCTATCGTCTTAGGATGGAGCATCAGAGAGTCGCCGGCGTGGGCGCCGCAGGCGGCGCCCTCGGCCGCGCGGGAGCCGTCCTCCTCACCGTGACCGGCGCCTCAGCCATCTACACAGCAGCGGCGGCAGGGGACGTCGCTTCCGTAGCTTTCGTGATCGTCAGCTACGGCGCTCTCCTGCCGCTGCTCCGCTTCCTTCGCGCCTACGAGGTGGCACCGACGGAGGCGGCTGTGGGTAGGGAACGGCTGAGGCGAAGGGTCTGGGCGCTCTGCACGCTGCTCACCGCCATGTTCGCGTGGAAGGTTGCCGGCGTGATGACGTGGCCCGTCGCTGTGGGCGTCTGGGCGGCGGCTGCCGTGACGTCTGCTGGTGGTTTCGTTCTCCTCTTTCGTCAGCAGCGTCGACGCCTCTGAGCACTGCACCTGCACCTGAGTGATCGGCTGATGATCGCCCCTGTCTTGCTTCCATTCCATATGTATGAGCTTGCATACATGATCGGGTCTCTGTTTACTAAAGATTTGAGGTACGTACGGACTATATAATCTATATATGCAGTAATCATTTGAGCGCAAACATATAATTTTCTTGACGAAATAACATTGGATCTTTCTTTTCTCCCCCAAAAAAAGAAATAATATATACCAATGGGCATGGGCCTCAATCGTGTTTGAGTCGACTGATTGATGATGTTGCAGGGTATTTTTTGGGTGCGGCGCGCCATTGATGGATGTGTTCATGTGTAACTTCTAAGCTCCAAGCGTCTCCAGTAATTACATGGGATGCTGCTATATATGCTGCCTGGTTGCTAGCTGTATGTATTCTCTCAAACTTTTTGATGGTGTGCTACTCTACAAATATTCAGTTCGATCAAGCTCCCGATCGACGAGTTTAAATTTACTTTTAATTTGGCAGGTTACCATGCACGATGTTGTGCATATATATTTGATTCAAGGTTTTCCCGTGTGACGGTGAAGAAGGAAATGCATGGATTGCTAGCTACTTCAAACAGTCCGGATACAGATGTACAAACATGTGGCGTATAGATAGTGCTTTCAATTATCTAAAAAGATATAGTGCTTTCGATGTACTGCGTTCTGATGAATTATTATGATATGGCCTACCACAACCTGTACGTATTCTACGGGCCGGGTTTGCTTATCAGTATCGCTCCAATTGTGATTTTTTTTCGCTTAATTTTTTCGCTCCTTGAATTTTGATGTTCATAACTCTTGCAACATAAAACGCCACAACTAGTAGGTTGTGTTTCAAAACTTGGATATCTTTTCAGCGGTTTTTGCGATCGATTTAGGCCCCGTTTGGCAGGGCTTCTCCACCGGCTTCAGGAGTCGTTTGGAGCCGTTTTCTACCAAACGGGGTAAAATAAAATAGCTTCACTTGTGAAGCCCCTAAAAACATGCTCTCACAGTGATTTGGGGTGGGATGGAGCAAAAAAAAGTGGCTTCTCCCGGCTCCTCCTTCAGGCCCCTAAAAACATCCTCTCACAGAGAAGCCATTTTGCCAAACGATTTACCAAAACCGCTTCAGCTCCACCGGTGGAACTGTTTATGGAGCTAAAAAAAATGACTTCATAAGTGAAGCCCTGTCAAACGGAGCCTTAATGCCAACTTGCACGAGGTACTTCTTATTTCCGACGGGCCGATTATTCCTGCGCTAAGACTACATATATAGCGCACAAGCGTGTAGCACGTCCCGATGAGGGTGAGGCCTTGATTGACATTAGCGCATTGCAAGATGCAGCCTTTTTTTAAGAGAGTACTGTAGCCTCTTATTGTTTGTTACTGGAAGACATGAAGTGAATGCTTGTAGATCAACTAGTTAAAGGATACTCCCTAGATATAAGAGAGGAAAAGGAAAGGAAATGCTGCTCTCTAAAGCCCTGTTTAGATCTTATGGTCTAAATTTAGCCAATTAACCTTTTATCAATTCGTTCTCTACTAATGTGTAGTTGGTCTGATTTCGCTTAAAAAATGTGTACGTAGCTGGTCTGTGGGGATGAGAATTTAATTAGTGACCCCTGGATTAGTGTGGGAGACTGAGAATTTTGCAGACAGTGCACACCGACCTTCGGGTGTAGATGATAGACTTCTAGACCTTCTAGGCGGAGATCTAGTGGGTAAAACATAACTTAGATAAGGACTTGGTGATGTACCTCGTCGCATGCAGTGGCGGTCATGGCACCGCCACGACGTGGACACTGATGTCGGAGTAGAAGTAGCATCGTAGGCCCCGTTCGCTTTGCTGAAAAAACAAGCAGAAACACTGTTCCGGCTGATTTGTTGTGAGAGAAAAATACTGTTCCGGCTGAAAAAACAAGCTGAAAAAGACGGATTATAAGAGAAGCGAACAAGGTTGCAGTGAGACGCGGTCCAGTAGCGACATCGATGGAGCTTCCCGTCGCTCACATCACTCCCCTCTTGATCGGACTAGGGTTAGACTCGGTGGGGAACTGACGACAGCAGTGAACCTCATGCCTTATGCCCCTGCCCCCCCTCTTCTTTATAACGCTGCACGACGGATGCCCATCAGCCAGCAGAACGGCTGGACGCCCCCATCATCATGGCGTGGATCAAGGGCAGCGTGCAACGGTGATCCTCGATCAGAGCTCGAGCCGCATCTAAGTCGATGGTGAGATCCGTTGGCGTATGCGCGTTAAGGATATATATTGAAGCCCCAACAAGTCAAGTAGGGCCTTGTTTAGATACCCTCAAAATTCCAAGTTTTTTCACTTTCTCTCCATCACATCAATTTTTAGCCGTTTGCATGAAGCATTAAATGTAGGTAAAAAAAAATAACTAATTGCACAGTTTAGTTGGAAATCACGAGATAAATCTTTTGAGCTTAGTTGGTCAACGATTGGACAATATTTACCAAATAAGACGAAAGTGCTACTATTCATCGGTTTGAATTTTTTTTCAATCTAAACGAGGCCTAGGCCACAAAGGTTCCCAGCTGGCTTTCATCCTTGTGCCCGAGAAGCTTTTTATATTCCTTCGAGCACAAGCCTCCTAAGCTGTTTATATTCTCACAAGCAGTCAAGCCAGTCAATACAACGACGACTCGACGACCTGTCCGGAAGTATAGGCCTCGTTTCGCAGCGAACCCAGAAGCAGAAGCACTACGCTAGCTACAAGCAAGCAATCTCATCGTCTCGAGATCGCCGGATGGACCGGAGACGCACCGGTGCCGGGCGCGCCAACGGCGGGATCGCCGCCTTCACCGCGATCCTCGTCCTGACCGTGACCTGCGCCGCGGCCATCCACAAGGCGGCAGCCGCCGGCGACGTCGCCTCCGTGGCTTTCGTGGCCGTCAGCTACGGTGCTGTGCTGCTGCTGCACCGCACCCTTGGCGCCTACGAGACAGCGGCCGGGGCGCCTGATGAAGGTGCCGCCGCTGCCGAGCCCGAGAGAGAGCGGCTGAGGCGCAGGGTCTGGGCGCTGAGCGCGCTGCTCACTGCGCTGTTCGCGTGGAAGGTCGCCGGGGTGGTGCCGTGGCCCGCCGGGGTCCTCGTCTGGGCCGCGACCTCCTCCGGCGGCTTCTTCGCCCTGGTTGCACGTCGCCGTCCGTGAATGAATCAACACTACATGCCCATGCATGTAAGGTTTCATTCCAGAGATGGCAACTCTTTGTTGCATTGCATCTGGTGCACGTATGATCAAATTAAAGTACGTTCGTCTTTGTGTTAGGTATATAAATTAAGATCAAGCAGGTGTATATGTACGTACGTAGTGCCTGATTAAGCACAAATTAAACATAGTATGACACTGATCGTCCTTACGTTTATGTGAAATACTTATGTGACATTTTTAACTCATTAGTTTGAGTGAGGAAGTGATGCTGGCCGGCACTCCACGGTGTCTATGTTGCAGGGTATTTGGCGTGGCGATTGATGAATCAGTTTTAAGCCTCGAATATGTATACATGAGCTGTTTGTTAGCTGTGTGTTCTGTTCTGTCTCATTTCCCGTGTCCCAGTAGCTGTGTGCTTTGGAAAATCCGCGCGCACAAGGGCAGCGGCGGCGGCCCTGCATTCTCCGTCACGAGGAGAAAGAGAAAGGGTGAGGAGGGGCTGACAAGCTAGCGGGGCACAGGGCAGATAGAGGGAGAGGGAAGGGAGTGGGAGGCCAGGTGGGCTGATGATGGGCTTGTCGCAGGGGCTGGGCTGGGAACGGAAGGGAGTGTAGCATGGGCTGATTAGCGAGAGGTCTTGATGGCCATTTGGGAATAGGAGCAAAGATGTAGCCTCCTCTATTGTTTGTCAGAGGAAGTGAATAGCCGAATGCTTAGATAGAACAACGGAAGGTCGTTGTATAAGGGCATGTTTGTTTTATTGTTTTTGCTGGCTTTTGCGACCGCCTGATCGTCAAGTCAGGTTCGGATCGGGCCAAAAAATATAGGGATCAAAACCTTTGGTTTGAGCCTGACTTCGAGTCCCTACCGAATACGCTTGTGATAAACACTTTTAAGCCGCACATGAATATTTTCTATAGGTAAAAGCTATCCCTCACTCGTGTGACTTAAGCCTTTCCCTTACTGGAATATTTCTACCCAATCCAAGGATGCCACGTGGTCATCTTCTCCAAGTCCGACGGCCTTAGAAGGGGCCTCCGGGGAGGTAGGCTGGCTAGGCGATGGGAACAGCGGCCGGACGGTTAGGGGCCCTGGCAGTGGTGGACGCGGCCGAGCCAGGTCGGGGCAGGAGTGCCATGGCCGGAGCCTCATGCTCGTGACGATAAGTGATCAATGAATTCAGAACTAAAAATAAATAAATGTTAGGCTATTCATAGTAACTATATATATGGGTGCTTCTATGTATTTGGTACTCCTGGATTCATTCATCAATATGTGACCACAGTAAAGTATATTCTTTCTTTTTTGAAAGACCCGGAATATTTCGGCTTTGATTAATAATAAGAGGGAGTTAGCATACAACTGCGCGAGAGGCGCTGCCTGGCACAACCTAGGCTGCGGAGGTTTGAGATTTTTCAGAAGCTAATTACTCACTACCGGGTTGGCGACCATTAGGGGCTTAAGAGCTTCCCCACCTGCTAAGGACCAGCAGTAACAAGTATCCTTTATTTGTCCAAATAGTGCATGTGCTGGCTTTCTGCAATCCCTGAAGGTAATCCCGTTCCTATACTTCCAAACGCACCAAAGAGTCAGTATCAGCAGGGTGTGACCCATCTTATCTTCTTTAGTCATCGCCTGGGCAAACCAATCCTCTATGTCGTCATTCTCTAACCAGCCTGATGGCTGCAAGCTTTGGCATCCGCTCCAGGCTGTTACCATTCCCCAGACCGTGCGCGAGGATGGGCACTCGAAGAACAAATGCTGGGCAGTTTCCAGGTTACGCGCAAAGTATATTCTTTCGATACGATTCCAACTCTAATAGGCTTGGTCACATGCATGACCCTCTCTTCCAACACGATTTTTTTTTTTTTGCCAAAGACTCACATTTACCGTTCAACTGTACAAAGACAATTCGTTGTGTTTGCCAAAGACACAGTTGTAGAGCAAATTGATAAATATAGGAGACATTGCCTCTGGAAAGGTTCAGATATGAACTCTACAAAGCCAACAGTTGCAGCATGGCCCTTAGTCTGTAGATCCAAAGAAGAAGGTGGTCTTGGTGCTCTAAACCCGAGGACACAAAATGAAGCACTTCTAATGAAATTTCTCCATAAATTTTTCAACAGAGAAAATCTTCCTTGGGTTAGCCTGGTCTGGGAATCATATTACAGAGATGGAAGACTCCCAGGTACCGACAACAAAGGCTCTTTTTGGTGGAAGGATGTTATTAAGCAGCTGGACAAATTCAAAGGTTTAGCAAGGGCTGAGCTTAATGATGGAAAACCTGTCTTCTCTGGCAAGACATTTGGGATGATTGTATCCCCTAGTCGAACTACCCGGAGTTGTTCTCTTTTGCCAAGAACAAAGCTATAACAGTGGCAGAAGCCAAAAGCATTAAAAGTTTACAGGACATTTTCCACCTGCCACTCTCTGAAGAAGCTTACTCCCAGTTCCTGCAGCTCCAGCAAAGTATAAACACTTTACAGCTATCTGATGACAAGGACATTTGGGGTTACATTTGGGGATCAAATTTCTTTACGTCATCAAAAGTTTACAAACAGCTCAGTGGCCACAACAGCATCCACGCAGCATTCAGGTGGCTTTGGAGAAGTTCCCGTCAAAATAAACAGAGTTTTCTTCTGGCTCATTCTTCAGGACAGACTAAACACCAGAAGCATGTTAAAAAGAAGAAATATGGCCCTTGATGACTTCAATTGTGTCCTATGTAATGGACAGATGGAGGAAACAATTGAGCACCTATTCATTACCTGCCCTTTTGCTACTGAAAGCTGGAGCCTACTTAATCTTCAAGTCAACCATAGCCTGAACCCCATCCAAAACATGGAATGGCTCAGAATTCAAATAAACCAGAAGTTATTTATGGAGATCATTATCCTTCACTGTTGGGCTATTTGGATGAGCAGGAACAATCTGATCTTCAGACAGATCCCCCGGCACTCAGAATTGCAAGAGCATCTTCAGGATGGAGCTAGAGCTGAAGCTATTTAGAGCAAAGAAGAAGTACTTTCCCAAAATTCAGGAATGGATAAACTGCTTAAATTAAGTTGGAGGCCTCTTGTACTCGATTTACTCTTCTTTGTCTTTCCTTTCCTGGTTCCCTAGCTTCCCCTCCTTCTCATTCTATTATTCTCAACGCTCTGGACCTTTTTTTAAACTGAATTCTGCTTTTTATCTAATGCATTCTAGTAGGGCCTCCTTAGCCCTCTTGTTTTATAAAAAAAACTTTATGTGTACAAAAATTTGGCTACTACGACGTCGGTCGGTGCGAATCGCTACTTGGAACAACCGTCGTTTCGTGCAATTCCCTACCATCATTTATGAGCAATCTACGTCTCAGGAAATAACAAAAATACATACTATGCCATTAAACGGCCAAATAGTTCAAGTAAAAAAAATACAAAGTGGTCTGTTAAAAAAAAGCTACTAGCTAGCTGCACTATTTGCGTGGACCGTCGGTTAGGCCCTCTTTGTATGGCTCTAGACAGCTCCGGGTCTGCAAAAAAACACTGTTCACAGGAGGTAAAAACTCTCACTCCTCCCTCTTCCTCTCACAGAGTCAGTTGGAGCTCCTGGCTCTGTGAGAGGGAGTGAAAGGAGAGAGGGTTTTGGCTCCACTAAACGGTGTTTTTGCAGGCTGGAGCCGGAGCTACTGGAGCCATATCAAAGGGGGCCTTAATGGAAGTTCGTACCAAATCTGTGAATCATAACAGGAGAGATTACCGGACCAGTGGCTGAGAGCAACTCCAAGTTAAATTTTGCTATTGAAATGACTCTCCAAATTAATTATGTAGCTCTTCATAATCTATACTTTTACTCACAGCCGGCCATGTATGTTTTGAAGATGCCACGTCATTGATTGTTTAGAGCATCTCCAAGAGACTCTCCATGTTCTTCCTAAATGCTAGAGATAGAGATTTTGGTGAAAAACTACATTCCAACAGCTTTTCTAAGAGCATCTCCAAGAGCTTTTCTAAATCTCACTCTCTAATTCATTATTTGGAGAGCCATTTGCATAAAAATCGTTTTCTATATTTTTCAGTCTTCAACAGTTCAACAGTCTTCAACACTCTAGAGACTCATTCTTGTCTTCTATTTTTGGCTAGCAAAAAATCCGAAAAAATGACTATATTTGGATGACCATTTAGAGAAGTTGTTGGAGGGTAGTTTTTCACCAAAATCTCTGTTCCTAGCATTTAGAAATGATATGGAGAATCTCTTGGAGACGCTCTAAATGGTCAATGCTTCGCCTCTGTAAGACAACTGTTCAGCTCGAAACTGAACAAAGGCATCCTTGGATTATTAACGTTGGTTTAACATGTACTAAAATTTCTACTCCCTCTTAACGAAATACATGTCGCAAGAACACAGTGAAGGACTGCCTATCGGCGACTACGATCTTGCCATCCCGTACTTGCTGCAGGGAGGTCAAGGCCGCTGACGACCGCCTCTGGTCTAGCCTGTTCGTTTGGCTTATGCTTGTCGTATACGATCGTAAATTTTCAGCTGGAACAATATTTTTCTCTCACACAAACCAGCCAGCAGTACTTCTTCACGAACCAGCAACAATACTAACCACCCAACCGAACAGGCTGATAGCTCGTGCTCCCCTTGCCAATTGCCCAATGCTACCTTCAGCAAGTGTCACAGTGAGCACTGCCCGCGTCTTTCCTCCTCCATGCTCTTGAGAGCATTGTCAACATGGCGATCGGAGCCTTGCAATGCGTTGATATCAAGTTATTCAAGGAGCTTCATAATACTAGAAGTCGTCGGCCTCTTTGCAGCATCTATGCAAGTGGTCATGGGCGCGGCCCGCCCGCCTCTCCTCGCCTGCAAAATCAAACATTCAGATAAACATACACAATAGAAGTAAAAATATATGATAAAATATACATGCTCATGGGCTGAAATAGGAACTCCAATATTATCAGGGAGTCCTTTGGATAAGTATAAATCAGAATAGGGAGTCATAGTAGCTGATAATAATTTGACGAAAACTTTGGAACTAATGACAGTAGATATACTAAAATTAACTACTAATGTAATTAGGGGAAGCACACAGTGTATATCTAATCTGTTCATACATGGCAGTTAACTTAATTTGGGGGGTTCTTTGTCATGTCAGGAACAATCCTTTGATCATGCAGTAGGTAAGCTGGAGAAGCTATTAGCAAGTTCAGAGATGTTGGGATGGTGAGCTACCACGACAAAGAAGAAATGGGGCAGATTTTTGTCTTCGATTAATTCTAAGTACGAATTCCTTCTCAGGTGCAGACGCTTAGGACACAAATATTATGAACTGTAATGCCACACAATTTAGATGTGGGCACCAAGAAGAGCATCGACCGAAATGTTTCCTAGCCTATCTGTGGTTAACAGGAAACAGGTGGACATGTACAGTAAGATCAGGCCATACCACAGTACCACACCAAGCAGTCAAGCACTGAGGAATAGGTGACTTATTGCCTTATTGGGGATCAGCATCATGGTGCAAAGTAATCAGAGGCAAAAAACCAGGGGAACCTTCAGGCGTCGTTGCCACCCGCTGCTCGAGAAGACCCCGGAGTGCGCCGAGAGCCACGGCTGCGCAAAATCTCACGACCTTGTCACTGAGCTCAGCGAGCAGTGCACAGATGCACGCGGCGGCGGCGATGACATCACTGTTACTCTGTAACGATAGAGATGTGTATGTACAAATCATCTAGAAAAATTGAGAGGAAGCGATACAGGAAAAAAAAATACCTTGTTTCCATTTCATCAAACACATTGGCTTCACTATCTATGGAAGCGGCGATGCCGGCATTGAGTTCATTGGTCGCTGACAACGGCGAGCACACGGGAACAGGAGGCAGCCGGCGCTGTCCAACTGTTGTCTTCACCATCGTCGGGCCCGGATCGCTGCAGACTGGTGCTGGCTCGCCGCGGCCTCCGGCCTGGCGCATGCGGGCTGCGCCGCCGCTGGCCAGGGCGTGCGGGAGCTGTCACCGCCGCCGGGCGCACGGCAGACGCGCGAGCATGGCAGGGCGAGGCGTGGTGGCCCCGGCGTGGGCGTGGCTGGCTCTCCGGTGTGGGATGCGGCCGGCGGCGACTTGCAGCCTGCGATGCGCAGGTAGGGGCCGCCGCCGGTCAGGCTCGCGCGGGCTCCTGCCCCTGCCGTGCGCCCGACGGCGATGGCAGCTCCCGCACGCGCTTGGCATGTGCTGCCAAGAAGAGCTTGAGGAGGAGGAGGAGGTGGCGGCAGTAGCAAGCGCCGACCAACGCGGGGGCATGGCGTTGGAGCCGCCGGAGCCAGATGCTCATGGCCTCGGCGATGTGGTCATACAGCGTCACGGTGCGTGTGGAGGCGGGACGAAGACTCTAGAATGCACCTCATGGGCCAATGTATGAACCGTCCGATCAAGATCCCTCGCCCTAGAATATCCTAATGACGTGGCCCAATAAAATTGCAGAGCTTGGCTCTGATTTAGAGAGACAGAGATAGTACAAATACAGGGCGGGTTTAGTTCCGAAAATTTTTGGCTGTTGGCTACTGTAGCACTTTCGTTTGTATTTAACAAAAATTATCCAATTATGGATTATTTAGGCTTAAAAGATTCGTCTCACGATTTCTCGGCCAACTGTGTAATTAGTTTTTTTTTCGTCTACATTTAGTACTCCATGCATGTGCCGCAAGATTTGATGTGACGGGTACTGTACAAAAATTTTTGGGTTTTGGGGACATCTAAACGGGGCCACAAATGCTTGTAATAAATTCTTTGGCCAAAAAACTCAAACTCAGTAGCGCCGACATCATCAGGGGAAGTAAAGAAATTGTGAAAGCAAGATTCGAATTATTACTGGACTTCTCCTTACATATCGAGAAAGGTCTGGTTTACATTCCAAGTTTTTTCACTCTCTCTTTATTATATCAAATCTTTGGACACATGCATGGAGTATTAAATATAGATAAAAAAATAACTAATTACATAGTTTGATTGTAAATTACGAGACGAATCTTTTGAGCCTAATTAGACCATGATTGGACAATAATTATCAAATACAAGCAAAAGTGCTACAGTACGAATACTGATTCTAACCGCTATCTAAGGCCCTGTTTGGTTTTCATAAGTCAGGTGACTTATTAAGTCAGGTGACTGAAAATCAGTGACTTATAAGTCATGCCTGTTTGGTTGTAGATGACTTATAAGCTCATTAAAGGTGTGGGCCCCACGCGAAAAAGGGTGACTTATAAGTTTTAAGTAGGGGTGAACCAACTTAAAACTTATAAGCAGGGGTGACTTATAAGTTTGTGGTGTTTGGCAAAATAAGTCACTTTTTTCACTTTTTAACTTATAAGTAGGTAACTTATTTGGAACCAAACAGGGCCTAAATAAGGCCTAAGTTCATTGCAGGTTTGTCACTTTGTCTCAGGACAATCATCCCGGGGGGAAGCACGCGTTTTGCCGACGCCGTGATCAAAATGAGGCTTGTCGGCCATTCATATAGTATTTTCCATTTTTTTATTATTAAATAAAACTAAAAAAGGCACAAGTCGATCGATACCCGCTCTTTTTTTTTTTTTGAGGGTGGGCACTGATGATTGGCTCCGCTGCAGTACCGCGCCCTATATATAACGTTGTCTGGAAACCGAAAGGGTCCATGGCAGCTTTCCTCGATCAACCATCCTAGCGTAGACTCTATTTGTGTTTGAGCTTTGTAGCCTCCAAACTCTCCACACATACAGTCATACAGAGGGGGGAAAAAATAGCTCACACCGCGCGAGTTGGCATGGACAGGCAAGGGTCGTGTCTAACCAGCCTGGGCTTCGGCGTCCTGGCATTCACCTCGGTGCTCGCCTTCTACAGCTCCTGGGGCGACGCGAGCTCCGTGGGATTCGTGCTGCTCGCGGACGCCGCTCTCCTGCTCCTCTTCCTCTGCCTCCGTGAGTACGAGCAGGGCGGCGGCAGGGGCAGGGATGCCAGGATCAAGACCGCGGTGTGGTGCTTGACGACATTGTTCACGGCCATGTTCGCGTCCAGGGTTGCGCCGCTGATGCCGCCGCTCGTGGGCGCCCTTGTCTGGACGATGGCCGTCGCCACGGCCGCCGGCGGCCTCTGGGCGTTCTTCCTGAATCCATGAGGCGTTGCAGACAGAGTATGTGTGTGTGTTTCCTGGTTGGAGCAGCTTGTGCTGGCAATCTATTCATTATTTTTCTATATGTACAATATGTATTTATGAGGTGCGGCGGCTCTGTTGATTTCTACTCCCTCCGGTCCTCGATATCTGGCGCACGCCCGTTTTTTTTATTTGGCCAGATTATCTGGCGGCCTGAGGATACCGAGGGCTAATTAATTAGGGAGCCGATTAAACGAAGCGTTGCATGCGTGCGTCCCAGCCATGCAGCTCGGTTGCCTTTTTCACCTATACGAGTGATGAGATACGAAGTGTTTTCTCTCTCGCTCCTTCCCGGACGGCGCGGCTGTTAGCCTGTTACTAGGAGTTAATCCTCGTCTTGGTCTCTGGAATCAGCCTGCCCACGCCAGATATAGAGGGAGTAAGAGATGTAGTATATGTTCAGTATGTTTTCATTTCGATCATTCTATGGCAGTTCCTTCCACTGTCACGAATTGGATCTAGAAAGTAGCCGTATGTATTCAGATTGTCATTTCGCGGTACCACGCCACATTGTGATTGTCGTATGTATTCAGCAACGAGTAGTTCGATGGTCGTCGCCGTCGCGGCGGCGTTATCGGCACAGAACGTCGATCACATCGGTGACAAGGCACGGATCGGAGGAAGAGGACTGTATGTCGATGGATAGGTGTTTCTATCTCAGCAACTAGTGAGGTCGGCGTGGGGGGCGGGGCGGGGTACCGTGTGGGACCAGCATCCGGACGCAATCGCCCCAGATGTCTGGGCACTAGAATCACCGTTTGCGGAATCAATACTTGTGTTGGCCCAGTACCATTTGCGGGCCTCGAACGCGTAGGATTCTATCCGACAACATTTAGTTCCACACATACAATTGGCCCACCTAGCCCATATCTACAGTGCCTTTTCTTTTACTTCAACAACACACAAAGTCAGCAGAGTAGCTTAGCGTGTGCCTCTGCGTCACACCGTAACCCCTCAACTCATCCTGTAATATAAGCTACGCCACCTCACGAGGCACAAGCTCGACCATGGTCACGCGTTCACGCTCCAAGCAAAATAAATCACTGCTCCCGTCATTCACATACTCCAATAGTCAGAGAGCTAGGCCCTTCCTAACCATGACACCGCGGCCATCTTCAGGGCCGCCGCGCAGGCGACGTCGGTTCCGTAGCTTTCGCCATCCGCTGGTCGAGAAAAAAGAAATCCGCCCTTTGATCCTACGAGGTTGCCCGGCCGGAGGTGCGGCTGCCGATCGAGAAAAAAACGACTCAACGGCTCAGGCTGCTCATCTGTTCGCGTGGAGGGTTGCAGGTGTCGTTCCGCCCGTGCGTCCGCAAGCTGAGGAAAAGACATCGGTCGTATCTAGCAGCGGGGCGGTCAGCATTTTCACTCGCCGTTTCATTTGCCTCTGAAAACACAAGCCTTTGACGAATTGAACTTGGTGATGACACGCATGCATGGTAAATCTGCACCTCCCTAACCAGAATGAGATCCGGACGTACACTATGGGCCGATGCTAATGCTAATTTTAGTTCACACAGAGGCATGCCAACATTTGATTTGAAAGGCCACTGTTCTGTTCATCAATTTGTCAACTGAATCTGGAAGTTAACATGTCAGCTTAAGCAGAGAATCTTTTTCTGGTTATTACCCAAAGGTCCTGTTTGCGTGCCCTTAAACCTGGCTTGATCCGCTTCTTTTTTTATCCAGAACAGTGCTTTCCTCTCACAGATTCCTCCAAACCATCTAAATTCCTCCAGAACTATACCATCCGAACGGAGCCTAGATAGAAATTTCAAGGAGAGATAGGTTCCTCGAGATCCATAAACCTGCATGTGCAGGAATTTTTTTTACCATTTTACAGTCTAGAAACTTTTCAAGGCAGTGCTGAGCTGGAGTTGCATTTTTCACGGGGATTTTAATTATAATGAACTGGAGCATCGGAACTACTCACAAGGAATATATCTTCACTCTTCAGGCGACAGAGAGTTTCAATTGATGCTTGTGAAAATATCTTCAAGCTACAGCTTAACATTGTTATCCATAGGGCAAAGGAGGGAAAAAAGAGAGTACTCCCTGCTTATCGTACAATAATGGCTAGATTCAGTTGTAGTATATGTTTCTGTTTTTTGCTTTCTTTTGTCTTTTCTGCTGTAATAACTTTTTTATATTATTTTAATTTTCAGCAAGGGTAAAACCCCTCCCGTTTTCCAGTTGCTGGTGTCGTTCTGTCTACGTGATATTAAGTTGTTTTAGCCTTTCATGTCAACTGAATTTTTTCCATGCAATTACACTGTCTTCTAACTATATTTACACTCTATATTTATAATAATTTCATCAATGCATTTTATTGGATAGAGTAGTGTAATTTGGAGATAATACAACTATATGTCAAATTATTCAGAAAAAATTATAAATTATTTTATGGATAGTAGATATCAGAGAAATATATATTAAATTGTTCATATATTTTAGAAAAAAATACAAATTGTTCTGGCGTCCAGGCTTGGTGGTGCACGTCGCCTTCCTCCACGATGGCCATGTGCCCTACGGCGCCGTCCAGCGGCCACCTCCTGAAGCGAGCCGGCTCCTGGACGAGACGGAGACCTGGGGCTCGCGGCTGTGCAGGGCCTCGCCGACGGCCCCTGCTGGGCCTACTTTTTTTTATTAGTAGGTTCGTGTCCGTGCATTGGTATAGGACAGCTAAATTTTTGTACTAAAAATACACGGATCGCACGATAAGATAACAATACTGTAAAATTAAATACCAACATTAAAGTGACATTTAATCCAAAAGACAAAGTTTATGAAATTAATACAGTAACGAAGAGCGCGTCGTCACAGGCTCACAAACTCTACTGTATAGATCTTTTCGTGCGTTGCAACGGGAAAAATAATGCCCCGATAATTTAAGCACGAACGTGTTGTATTGTTAAAAAACGATAATACGGGCGTGATGTTCGGAATGTCAATATTACAAATTGAATTTTGTGCATGGCTAAAATTCTCATCGATGGTTTGTAATTATTAAGGTATGCATTTATAGTATTGTACATTTGTGCATACGCACATGAAAGTTCATATCATCACAATAAGATTAATTGATTCTTCAACCTTTTAGAACTAACCATCTCTTTGAATTATCAGTTTCCATTAGTATCTACAATTAGTAACTCAATGTAAGAGTATTAATGTGTTTTTTTGTTGTTTCCCAACTGCCCAGGTAGATTAAAATATATCTGGTAGGAAGGTACTAACTAATCAAAATCACCGCTTGCTATGAAGCTGATCAAAGTACAGCTCATTCTGCATGGTTAGCCTTGACAATTCTTAATACGCCACAGCTGCATGAATAGCCTTGACAATTCAGAAAATCGGTGGGAAAAAAGGTCCACACAAGATTAGAGCACATAGCAACCTTCCCCCAATCTCCAGACAGCATGAATTTCGCAAGGATGAAAAAGAACACAGCCTAACCAAACTAGCTAAACGAATTTCGGATTGACCAGTCGCCGGCGAGGCGCAGAGGCCTCCACTATCCTCTAGGCTCCAGATTTGGCACTCCACGGCAGCAAGAACCACAGCCCAGCGACCCAATTCCGGCCTGGCACTCTAGCCGCAGCCACAGGTGCACGTGCTTTGCCACCACCAGGCCCCTCGCGTTGTCCCCGCGGTTCACCTTCAGCAGTTCCACGCTGGCATGCTCCTCGCGGCGCTGGCACCATGCATAGATAAGTTCAAGAGGAATTCTCATTTGATGCTTAAGAGTTCATTTGACGCTTAAGGGTTTTTTTTGTTTTCGCAGTTGTAGACTTGCAATATATAAATACAGATACCTCTATTGCTCCTATTGTAACTTCCATTGTCAAATGAATAGTTTTGAAACCTCAAGGCACAAAAGTTGACAAGAAAAAAATGTAGAGGAAATAGGTAATTTGTACCAAAAAGCATCATTTTCTCTGAGGTAACAAGTTTCCTGTGCTTTAGTCCTGCATGTTGAACAATGATGAAATGATAGTAGAATCACGGATCCAACTATTGCAAACAAACATCACACAAATGTAATAGCTACTATCAACAGTTCAATTTCAACGCTATAAGCATATACTATTAGAAGAAAATAGGCAATCCGACAATTACCAGGAAGCACGTCTACTTGATGTACATGCTCTTGAAATTGACCAGATGAATGCCCCCTGCCAATTCAAAGAAACAGCATGGAAATGTCAGAACAATGAAAAGCAGGCTTCTATCATCACTTCATCAGCAGGTCAATTTCTATGTTTAACAAGGAATCAGCAGCTCACCAGGTTGATACTCTCTCGAGATTGCAAACAAACCAATATGGCAACCCAAGTACCTCTCAGTTAGAAAACTGAATGTTTGAGGTGATCTTGGTATCCAAGTCATGCTTCAGAACCCTTTGACCATCTTCAAAGAAACAAAAAAGAATTGATACAATCCAACTTTTATAATTTGACTCCAAAATAGAGCTATATATCAAACAGCTCATAGATTAACCTGTATCACAGAAGACAATGTAATTCTGAAATCTTCCAATCGATGATATAAGCTCATTGTTAGGGATCTTCTCCATTGAATCAGAAAGCACTCTAGCACTTGACCAATTCATGTGCATATCCTTAATAAGGGCACACCTCTCTTTTACAGTTTGCTGATATGACTCCATTACTTCAGCTCTGCCTTCACACAACTTTAACTCAATGAGGTAAGAAAAAAAATCCAATAAATAAACGAAACAAGTCAATACTAACCTCTTCCAATATCCTGCTTTCTGCCAGTTGGGGTCCATTGAGTTCCAAAGCTGCAAAGTAGCAAGTGTCCGGACCAAGAAGAGTCACTAATAACTCAGTAGCCAGGTAATTTGTTCCCAATGGGAACCAACGGTAGTGCACTATTGGCATGATGTGCCTGTACGCAAAACTAAAACAAGAAATATATCACTAAGCCACTAACCACCATTAACATCAGTTGAACACCAAATGTAAATGCAACAAATTTCACTAATATGTGTCTCCTCCCATATCAACCAAAATAATGAACAGTATGTATTTAGAAATATTATCATTCAGCCTCACTACCAGAAATGTAAAACATCCCCGGACCAAATATTTGGTCTAACATAAAAGGATGGATAAAATGCATGCATTACATCAGATTTCAGATTGTACAAACTGCTAATGAAAGCATTTATATGAGGGCAAGTTAATCAAATTGGATCTAAAATGGTCAAGATGGATAGATGAGAAGAGATGCCTACCTATGGTCTGCAATTAATAAGTTGTCCACTGAAATTTGTATCAAATGCCATGGAAGTGCTATGGAGTCTGCATAAAAATCCTGAATAGTTGGAGCAACTTCTTTTCTCAGACCAAGCTTATCAGTAATCCAGCTCCACATGACATTGCTTCTATTGAAGACTGGATAAATTGTTTCTAAAGTCCTTCATAAATCTGCTTTTCTGAATGCATGATTTTGCAAAAAGAATCAGAAAGTGATAAATCAGATAATTCTTCAGTGTAAAAATAGAGTGCAAAAATATTTATCAGACTGGAAATCAAGCTCAGAAACAATGAATTCACAGATGGAAAATTATTAGTTATTTGCATATAGGGCGGCATGATTTAACTTGAACTGGCATGACTGATTGGAGCAGCCCTCAGTGAGCCATGCTTGAAAACTTTACCCCAAATTATGTTATTACTTTTGAGACAACAAAAAATCAGAACCTTCTCCTTAAACTGAGTAAGTTTAGTTGTTTAGAACTACGGTTTAAAAAGATTACCTATGCTTTTTTATCATAAACATGTGACAAAATTTGCACCAGCAATATTCTGCGTATAATCTAGATGGTCAGGCAAAAAAAAACTGACCTATATCCTGGGTGCTGGGCTGTGGCCACATCCCCTGTGACATGATTTTCCAAAGATAGAGTAGTTGTGTTGCTAACAACAATCTGACAGCATGCATGCGTCACAGGATAAGGGGTTAAGCAAGAACCTCCAAAATAAAAAAAGTAATCTAAGACAAACTTCTGAGTAATACCTTCAGTTTTCACTGAAGGAAGTAGAAAAAATTAGATATATATGGTTCTGTCATTTAGGATGAAGAAGAAAAAGAAAGTACATGGTCCAGTTACTTGGTTATCTGAGTTAATCTGCAACAGCAAGGAACAAAATCATCCCATCATCTACCTAGGACTAAAAAAATTCCATGAATAATCTTCGAGTATAGTGCTATCTGAACCCTGAATGATTCAAATATGAATACACATATGTGTCAACAAACACACAACACTCCCTTCCAATTGTCAGCAGATGAATGGTGAAGCTAATGATTGAATAGACAAAAAAACATTCGACCTGAATAGATGAAAAAATAACATCGATGGCTGTGAAATCTCGATTAAGTGTGCTTCATGATTCAGTCATGCAGACCC
Source organism: Miscanthus lutarioriparius (assembly GCA_904845875.1). Classification (NCBI taxonomy): domain Eukaryota; kingdom Viridiplantae; phylum Streptophyta; class Magnoliopsida; order Poales; family Poaceae; genus Miscanthus; species Miscanthus lutarioriparius. The sequence goes on from CAJGYO010000319.1 coordinate 70,412, forward strand.
TTCAAGGCAGCAAATCAGAGTTATTAGGTTCAGAAAAGCATAAACTTGGACTGACCTATTGTTTGCCCTGGTCAAGCATTAGTAGAGCGCGTGCGTCTAAATCTGTACTGAATTGAGATCCTTTTTCTCCTTTTTATTTTGTTTTGTTTGTGCCTATGCATACCAATTGCCGGACAGTGAATAGTGAATGGAGGCATTGATTAAACAGATAGATTGTGTTAAAGAAAAAGAAGCACAACAAAATCAATAACTTGACAGGAGAGGACCGCTCAAAATCAATAATCGATGGCACAAAACCAGTCAGACTTGTAATTGCTCCATCAGTTCATGAGATAAAAAAGAAATTTGTAACTGATCATAGCATTCGATGATTTTGAATCTGAAAATCAACAATCAAACCACTTCAGCTTACAATTGCCGGACCTGAACAATAGGCAGGAGTGAAAAAAATCTTAAAATGCTATATCATGAACAGTAGGGCACTCAGCAACACCTGGACTGACCTTAGGACAGCCTACAGTGCTGCAGGCGACGTGCATTGGGCTGGGCGACAACAACGCGCGATAGAGGTTAGCGACGGGCAGTGATGCCAGCTCTTCAACACATGTTCTCACACGAAATAAGATCTTGCTCTCATATGAATTTTCTTGACTAAAATAACAGGGATTGAAACTTTAGCTAGCATGAATCCCAAACAAACCTGGTAAATTTACAGGGATTGAAATTACAAAGGCTCAGTTTGGTCAGAAAGCAAGTTGTTGGGTTGAGTCAAATTTATATGGCAAAGGTGCTGCTGCATCCTTTTTCAGTGAAGGCTGGTTGCTAGTAGACATGGCTAGCTAAACACACAGGCGAGGTGCATCTATAATCTATAAACATAATAACAAAATGTCTACTTATTTACTTAGCATGCAAAATTAGCTAGGACTGTAAGTGATGAAAGAAAATGTTCAGAGCCACAATAATCAATTGACTGTATATTCCTGTTTTTTGTTTGGAGGCTACAGGCAAGGGCGTTGATATAAAAAAAAGGCAAGGGCGTTGTGCAATGGTTCGGTAATCACCTCATCTACTGATATTTATATGGTTGCATCTACCGTCAATACATGAAGAATATGACTTCTAAGATCAATGAAGGGTCACCTGATTAGCTGACCTTGGGACGCACAAGCCTGAAATGATGCAAGGCGCGGTAGGATGCAGTCATATAAGCAGGTTCTAATAGCACCTCGTTCACACAGCCTTTTCAGCATTAGAGCAGGAACATGATTAAACAAAATTTTCATGATCTCAAATATGCAGCGACCATCTTATGGTAGTGGTTCTCATGCTTATCCGATTAACATCAAATCATCCGCTGAGTAGGGAAAGTTGAACAAAAAAAAAAGTCATTCAGAATAGGATGAAATCATAAACCACACCTGAATAACTAATAAACCAGTCGCAATAGGGGAAAGGCAGCGCCGAGGGCCTCTTCGTGCTCGTCTGCCTCCTGGTGTCTGGCGGTCGGCGTCGTGTCTGCCTCCTGGCGTTCGGCGGTCGGCGTCGACGTCGTGGCTGGCGTCGTGTGCGTCAGGGCGCGACCGCGTGACTGGCGGCGAGGGGACGACACCATCCCTCGCGAGTGAGGCCGACGGTGAGAGGTGGAGATCGCCTCTCCCTAGGCCGTAGCGGCTGGAGGTCGCCTCTTCGCACTCGTCCGACTCCTGGTGTTCGGCGGTCGGCGTCAACGGCGGCGGTGGGTGAGATGATCGTGGCCGGAGTCGTGGCGGGAGATTCGCTTTCCTCTACCTCCTCCTATCCTGTCCTGTGTAATGGAAAAACAGTCCCTGGGCAAGGTGAGGCAATCACGCGGCCTTGCCGAGTTGAGACTGGTGATTGCTATAGGGCGATCGTGACTTTCTTTCTTTTTTCTGATCTGGCGATCGTAACTTCCTTTAGTGAGAGAAAGGAAAACCGGAGAGGGAGGGAGAGAACCGCGTGACGCATGCCGGGTGAGGAAGAAAAAAATTGGAGAACCCCGCGATGCTGGGCGAGCGCTACGTAGCTAATCGCGCGGAGCGGGGATCGCAGGTTCGACAGACCGAGGACCCGAATAATTTTGTCGCACGAAAAGTTATCCACATTTTACTCTTTTTAGTGGTGAGAGATTATTTACAAGCACAGGTTGAAGTTGGTGTGTAAGTAAAGTACGGCACCTATAGCGTCCCACACATTACACTGACAAAGTCAGAGCAGCACATAATTATTATTCTAGTCTCTACGACCGGCGACGGCCGACGGGCGCGATGGCGTCAGCGCCCCACGCGCTGGTCTCGCTGCTCACAAGTTCGTCAGTTCGGGCGAGGAGACGCGGGCACGCCGACCAGCCGACCAAATAATTTCCTCCCTCGCTAAAATGGACCAAATTCAATTGTCTTTTCGGGTCATACAGATCAGACAGCAGCTATGTAGTAAAATTCAAAATTATTGACATCATCACATATCCCATAATTTTTGAAATAAAAAAATCGTAACTTATAAACCAAGTATCCTAATTAAAATTTGATTGCGTGTTCCTTCCAATAAACTTTTCAAAAATCAAAATAAGACCCGGATACATTTCGATAAAAAATTTTAACGAACATTTATCTCGTGATGAACGTGTATTTGAATATAATCGTCGAACATCACATTAACACTACACGAACATCGCAGAAAATAGTATACAACATCGTAGTATACTACGCAAACATCATATATATCATGAAATGTAAAAAATAAAAAAAATAAAATTACCGAAGTAATTAATTATATTCAAATAAAAAAGAAGATAAAATCTACCGAACCTCACAAATACATCGGAGTACGTCACATTAACACTACACGAACATCACTAAATATGACATAGAACATCATATGTATACTACGTGAACATCACTAATATCATGAAAATGTAAAATAGAATTATAAAATTAGTGAAGTAATTAATTAGAGTCAAATAAAAAGAAGAAAAAATACTACCGAACATCACATTTATCTCATGATGAACATGTATTTGAAGATAATCGTTGAACATCACATTAACACTACACGAATATCATAGAAAATGGTATAGAACATCATATGTATACGACATGAACATCATATATATCATGAAATGTAAAAAAATAAAAACTAAAATTAGTGAAGTAATTAATTATAGTCAAATAAAAGAAGAAAAAATACTACCGGACATCACAAATACATCATAATACATCACATTAATATTACACGAACATCACTAAATATAGCATAGAACATCTGTCGGGGTTATGATCCCTGGGTGTGTTAAGGCACCGATTAGTTAGCAGGCCGACCAGCCTGCTATACATCAGCTAACGAAGGCTCGAACGCCCGAGGCCCAGCTGAGCCAAGTGAATCAGGCCAAATGCCAAGGCTAGGGTCAGCCATGACCCCTCTCTTCTGCCTTAGCCACACGACGCACAAGAGACTCACGACCTCTCCACCGCCCCGACCCTTGGGAGGAAAGGGAAGAGGTCAAGCCCAGGCAAGCGTGCCTGCTCTGACAAGAGTAAGCACGCCGCACTAACCCCGCAAGGATCGAGGGGACAACGGCCACCTCGGTCCGATCAGACGCTATCCCTGTGCCACGCAGCACAGACAAGACAACAACGCACGGCGGTGACTGCCAGTACGGCGACCCACCATCCAAATACGGTCCAACAAAACACATGTTCGATTCTACCCACTACAGGATGGGATCCATGATGGAGGCCTTGACTTAGAGGCTATCCAAACTAACGGGAGCCATGACCTTGGAGCTCGGGATCGTGGCCTCCTATTCCACAAGCTAACCAGACGCTTGACGACCTGGGGACGGCCACCAAATCCTGTACGGTGCCCCTAGAATATCAGGAGACGATGACGAAGACCACGATAGAGGTCACATCGCACATGACGGCTAGCGAATCACAACCATGCCAACAGTGCCACTACAACTGACACAGTAGCACCACGCCACACCTTACCGCGATGTGGGCACAATACCATGACGACAACCACGCTCGGACGTGCACCATAAGACGGCGTAACTTGCAAGCCAAGATAGTTAGGCCCCTCCCTCGGGCTCATGACCCCTCGGGCAGGAGACCTTCTTATTTGTACATACACTGGTCCCGAACTCTATATAAGGGCAGTCAGGGCATCCTGGAGCTTCATCTACAACACATTCGCACCATAGTAGGGCTCCCAAGGCTTTCCTTCAGGCAGTCCATCTCCTAGCTCTAGCCCTCCTACCTCTTCCACCAATCTTGCACCCTCATTGTAAGAATTTTAGAGCATTCAAGCGAGGAACATGCACTCAATCATCTTTGAGACTGGACGTAGGGCTCCGGCCTGAACCAGTATAAATCCATATGTCTTTTGGATGCTACCATCGTCTTTCTAGAGCAGCGCGTCAATCGTATAAGTTTACAAGTCTAATTTACAAAACACCAACAGTTGGCGCACCAGATAGTGGACAGTCACACACTGTCGTTGCTGAGAAGAAAGTGATGCCTCCCCGCACCTATGTCAGACGTGCTCTTGGCGCGGCCTCCGGTGGCCGCATCTGCTTTGGAAGCCTTGAGTTCGCCGACATCGTCAGGCCAACTCCTGTTAACGGTCTTCTCCCCGGCCAAGCTCTGCGCTTTGGAGACCGAGACTTCATAGCCGACCACCTGGGTCAGCTGCGGCTTAGTGAAGAGAATGCGACTCCGTCGCACATCTCGACGCTCGATCACAGACCGGCCCACGCCGGTCCCACGATCGTCGATTCTAAGGCGCTAGCATGCAGGATCGACACATACCTCATAGCGAATCCTGAGCAAGAGCTAAGCCGATGCGCTTTCCACGTGTTGGCGAACGCTTTCGCCCAGCTCTTTGAGAGCGGGCCCCTACCGCTAGAGGCTGAATTCTAGAACCCCAGCACCACGCTGTCCTCCAAAACGAGGGACGCAATTACCCTCTTCGAGCGAGAGCTAGCCAGGCGCAATGGCCACACGATGATGCCAGTTTCCTCCGGGTGTGTGGGGATGATGGAGCGGGATCCCAAGTTCGTCTACGACCTCCTGCTGATGACCCCCGAGAACACAGACTTCGAGTCTGATTCTAAAGGGAGCTGCCATCCACTGAGGGAATGCAACATGTTGCACCTCTCAGAGGATGGGGTGGCACCGGTGGAGGACGTAGAGGACGACACCTATCCGATTCCACGTACCCCGGATAACAGGCAGAGTATGACCAGGAGTGCCTGGAACAAGCCCGGACCCATGAAGTTGATCAGGCCAACGAACGTCGCGACGACGGATGCCTTAGCCCGCAGCACCTCGACGTTGAGGGAGCATGGGCGTGGGTACGCTGAGTATATGATCAAATCCAACAAGGCAAGATGGAGACACCCGTTTTCCCTCGAGACAGCCAGAATGTCACGGCGACCACCATGATCATACGGACGACCCCTGAACCCTCGACCGACGAGGCAAAGCGCGTTCACCAGGAGCTGCGAGATTTGCTGGAAACGACAGCGATACAGCAAGCTCAAAGCTCTGCAGAGAGGCGGCATCCCGAGGCCAGCCTTGTGCACATCTCTTCAGCGCGTGGCGCCCCCGAGGGGTACCACGCACCGAGCATACTTCGGCCCGTCAACGGTGGCACGGCGCGCAGGCGGGAGCTTTCCCCAGCGCGTCGCCGCTATGTCGGGAACCACAACGCCCGTCCGACTCAAGGCCCCAGATGCCCTAGGCCAGACCTGGTAGGCAAAGATCAGCTGCACTACAACGACAGCGACCCGGATCACCATGGACGACACCCCAGGGTCCGGGATGCTCGACGCAGCCTAAGCCCGGACGCTTGCGGCCCGTAGGCGTTCGCAAAAAGGATCCGACAGATGCCATTCCTGGCGCGCTTCCGCTCGCCGCCGAACATGGTCAAGTACTCCGGGGACACCAACCCCGCCCTGTGGCTAGCAGACTTCCGCCGATAGCGAACTTACAGTTGTGCATGGTGCCGGATCTTGAACAGTGGCTCACTGATAGGGAGTTTTTGTCACAATTGGTGAAGCAGCAGTTACTTCGAGCACTACAAAGAATGAAATCCCAGGCAGATAAGAATCGTTCCGAGCGTGAGTTTGCAGTTGGCGATTCTATCTATTTGAGATTACAACCATATGTTCAGTCTTCTGTTGCTAATAGGACTAGTCAGAAGCTATCTTTTCGATACTTTGGCCCCTTCAAGATTCTGCAGAGGTTTGGCCAAGTTGTTTACAAGCTGAACTTACCCGATGATGCTAAAATACACCCGGTGGTGCATGTGTCCGAGTTGAAGCAACATGTTCCGGCTATGACTTCTGTAAGTTCAGATTTATCTTCTTTGTGCTCTGATCCTGCCCAGATTTTGAAGCCACATCAAGTTTTCAGGCGTCGTTCGATTCTAAGAGGAGCCACGGTGGTTCCACAGTTGCTGATCCATTGGAGTGAGATGCCACCAGAGTTGGCTACTTGGGAAGATGAGAACAAGATACCAAAAGCTCTGCGGCTGGGCGAGTAGTCATCTGTAGATAAAGCTTGAGGACAAGCTTTTGCTAAGAAAGGGGGAGTGTTACGCAAGTGGGCCATGGGCCGTCATTTGTAGCGGGCCCAGATGTGAGTCAGTGCCGTGTCAGCACCATGTGAGCTGGATGCGCTGCCAGCGTCTGTTATAAGCTGAGCCCCGCCTTTGTAACCGTCAACGAAGAACAGAACTCTAAATCCCCCGTCTAATGAACTCCTCCTCTCGGGATTCAGCCGAGCTCCATCTCTGTTCTTCCTAAATTCTTGCTACGTTTTCCTTCCAAACTCCATTTAGTTATCTAGGATCGTTACACCAGTGCACTCATCTGATCGTAGCTATAATATTAACAAAGGACTAGAGATGTGCTTAGGGAAAGCCAAATTTCAATTTCTAAAGTTGCATGATACTCCTAGCTCCTTCGTGAGATGGACGAAATCTTTCAGTGCTCCCAAATCAATCCGTGACTGAAGTCCTTGTTCTTCAAGCTGCAGGGTCTAATGAGTGTTCTGGAGAGGTTATATTACCTCGTTTTGGAAGGCTTTAGACAGCCTGTGTACCCATATCAATCTCAGCACCCTTGCCCCTTGGTTGCTGCAACGGTCCGTCACTACTATAGAATTGGACATCACTGCTGGATTTTAAGAAACCGACAGTGATGGCTCATTACTGTCGGCTTTTGGTTAAAACCAATAGTGATAGGACCAACCGACACTGATATTTGGGTCTTTATTGTCGGTTCATATCACTGTCGGTTTTAGGTAAGAACCGACAGTGATATTGGATCATCACTGCATGTTTTAGCCAAGAACCGACACTGATACTATCACTGTCGGTTCGTGGCTTGATCCGATAGTGATATGCTATAAGAAAACTTCATAAGTTTCTCATATGATGTTCGATGAAGATGAACTTTATTTCAAAGTTGTAGTATTCTACGAGATCTACAACTTTGTAGTTCAAACTTTTTTAATTTGAGATCGTTTGAAAATCCAAATATTTTCATTTGAAATCTTCTGTCTAACGAAAATTAGGTTTGATTTCTAAAATTTGAAATTTGAATTTTTTAAATGACCTCAGATGGAGAAACGTCCAAAATAAAAGTTGTAGATCTCAAAAAGTTATGCAGCTTTGTAGTTGATAACTTTTTCATTTGAAATTATTTACTACTTCAAAGTGCAATTTTAAATTAAAATTTGAAATTATTGAAGAACTCTTATATCTCTTTTTAATCTCTGGTTAAAACTTGTAACTAGTCTTTTTCCCTCGTACTAACTTCAAATTCGATGATTTTTTTCCTAAAAATTTCTAAAATCATGCTTTATCAATTTATTATGTTCTTACAGCTATAATTTTATCCATCTTTTCATGTGACTGTGTTTTATCTATTTGAATTTTGAATTTCAAAAAATGATAACTTCAATCGTCATTTTGGAGCACTAAATGATTTCAACTGAAAAAGTCATGAACTTAAGAGGGATATGTAACATTTGTGAGCAATGTTACTATCACTATGTCGGATGAATAAATGATCAAATGACCAAAAAGTAAATTTTGTAGATCTCAGAAAGTTATGAAACTCTATAATTGACAACTATTTGATTTGAACTCATCTCGTCAAGTAAAACTACGTTTGAATTTCTAAAATTTAAAATTCAAATTTTGTAAATGATCTTGGATGGAGAAACTACCAAAATGAAAGTTGTAGATCCCAAAAAGTTATGAAACATTATAGTTGACAACTTTTTGATTTGAAATCATCTTGTCAAGGAAAACTACGTTTGAATTTCCAAAAATTTGAAATTTGAACTTTTTAAACGATCTCGGATGGACAAACAGCAAAAACAAAAGTTGTAGATCTCAAAAAGCTACGAAACTTTGTAGTTGACAACTTTTTGATTTGAAATCATCTTGTCATGATAAACTTCGTTTGAATTTTTCAGATTTGAAATTTAAATTTTGTAAACGACCTCGGATAGAGAAACCACCAAACTGAAAGTTGTAGATCTCGAAAAGTTATAAAACTTTGTAGTTGACAACTTTTTCATTTGAATTCATTTAGGGTCCCAAATATTCATTTCAAAATCAGATGAACATTAAATGGCTAGGACGAAAATCTCATTTGGACACAAACAATTTGCAAGTGGAGTGGTTAGGGACTGTAGATGCGAAGCACGAGGTTAGAGGTTCGAGCGCAATCGCGTGACTTATGACTTACGATGCGCAACCGTGTGACTGTCCAGTGGGGCCTCTCCTAGAATTAAAAAAATTCCCTATTTTTTCAGCCTGTTTTTTTTTATTTCCTAAAAATAACATCACTGTCGGTTTTTTATGACAGGTAGTGATGAGCCCCTTTTATCACTGTCGGTATGCCACAGTCGATTCAAAATCTGACAGTGAAGAGGGTTTTTGAACCGACGATGATGTGAAGATATGGGACAACTACCGTACCTCAGTGTTTACGGTTCGATGTGGCAGGAATGTGATGAGGTGAAACTTTCATCCGAGACTAACAAATTCTCGCAGATGTTCCTCTTCACTGACCATCCATAAAGTACGCCATAAAATATGAGCAGCTTTGATCCAGTGGATCCTTTGCTATACATGATACATATGTCTCGGCTGTACAGGCTCAAAACCAAATGGAATTTGATGTCGGTCCGCCCATGCCCAACGGCAGAAGCCTACGCAAGTACCAAAGGCACGCGCAGCGATCTTACTTAAAAAGAAGCTCATCTTGCCTGTTATTCAAAGCAAAGATTGATACCTATTTCCCTGAAGAAAGCGAGGCACAATCGTACCAGGTACTTGTTCCATGCAGCACTGCTGGGCGTATATCTATCTGCCCCAACTGTTTGTGTGCATATGGCCGACCTCGAATATTTTCTTCCCTTGACGGCTGAACTAAAACCATCAAATACTAACAAAACAATGATACACAAAATCCAATGCTGATATTTATTAGAAAGAATATTAGTATTTTCCAAAAAAAAAAATAAACACGCGACAAAAGCCAGCCGGCAGAAGCCAACATCACCAATTCACAGTGTCAGCATGATCGCTACAATTGTTATTGGTATTACAACGGAACTTCATATCAACAAATAGTATCAACAATAATTCTTAATTGAGGGATATGAGGACACAGAATTAAGAAAATACAAAACAAAAAGCGCGCGAGAATAGGATGTGCACATCACATGCTGTTCACGGGTACAAAATTATATATCTATATATTGTGTGATAGCTTTGTAGAAGGATCCATCATCAAACTTGTACTAAACTCGAACCTGGCTAAGCAGTCCTCTGATCTTGTCCCCAAATCCTCTACCTATCCCAAATTCCAGTTCAATTCCATCGATAGCTAACATATATTATTGCCGGAAATACTTTGTTTAATGGAGCTTTTTCCGAACAGGCCCTAGATTCCTTTTCTTGGTGCTCCAATCAGCACACATCGTTGTGTGTATTTGTTTGTTGCTATATATGGCCGGGCGCCGGGCACTTCATTCCCGACCTCTGCACTTCATTCCTGTACATATATGAACTCGAAGAGAGAGGAACGTTGAGTGCAAATACACCGAGACCATACAAAACATGATTAACTTTATTCCAAAAAAGGAAAAGGCAAAGGAAATTTGCATTACACGTCTTTGATGCACTATCTCATGTACAATCACAGGGAAAAACAAAGAAACATGCATGTACATTACATCAAGCAAATAAAGGCTTCTCGTTGATGTATATTCAACGGGCCGGGCGTTGCCAGCGATCTTGTTGCCGACCCCTGGGCTGCATGTAACGAAGGAACGTGCGCAGATGACACAGCAACCGCTGCCCCTGCCCCTGCTCGGCAGCATGACCGCGGGCGAATGCACGGACGAAAAGGACCGTCAGGATTCCGAGGAGGGTGTACGACACGAAAACGAGCGCCGCCGAGTCCGAGTCGCGCCGGGTGTCGTAGGCGTCCAGCGCCGTGCTGCACGTCAGCACGGCGAAACCCACCTTAGCAAGCACGCAATACTGCCCGTCCATGTTGACTCTGCCGCCGCCGCCGCCGCCTTCTTCTCTGGCGCGGTCGTGATCGGCGTCGCGGAGGCAGAGCAAGACCAGGGCGCCGACGGCTAGCGGCATGATCGTCGGCGCTACCCCGGACGCGAACATGGCCGTGAGCAGCGCTGTGAGCGCCCACACGGCGGCCTTGGTCTTGGCATCCCTGCCATTGCCGCCACGCTCGAACTCACGGAGGCAGAGGAAGACCAGTACGAGCGCGGCATCCACGGCGAGCACGGACGTGACTGAGGCGGCGTCGCCCCAGGAGTTGTAGATGGCGAGCACCGAATTGAAGGTCAGGGCGCCCAGGCCTAGCTTGGTCAGGGTAGAATATTGCCGGTCGGCCATGTGAAATGCGGAGTAAATCGCACTGATTCTAGCACTAGTAGTGTCCTTGAGCTCCTTAGCTTGGGTTGGAGCGAGTTTGATTCGAGAAGGGCGATCTCTGCGACAATTTATAGGGACGAAGTGCTCCCAAAACAAAAGGGCTATCGGGGCAGAACATGAAAGACAGGGAGAAATATTCTCAAAAGAAAAGAGAGATAAATATTCTTGTGCACGCGGTTGCTTGGAAAAGGACACCCAACCGGCCAAGGCCATCATGCTCCAAGAAAAAGCTCACGCCTGTCCTGTCAGGGGCAGGGCGACGGCGACCATTCTATGGGCCCGTTTAGTTCACCCCAGAGTTGGCGCCGGCAGAATTCGGTTGACACTGTAGCGCACTGTAGCGTTTTGTTTTTATTTGGTAATAATTGTCCAATCGTTGACTAATTAGGTTTAAAACGTTCGTCTCGTAAAGTACAACCAAACCGTGCAATTAATTTTTGATTTCGTCAACATTTAGTACTCCATACATGTACCACAAATTTAATGTGACGGGGAATCTTTTTTTTACATAGTGCCAAAGTTGGAAGTTTTGGTGAACTATACAAGGCCTATATTGCCGGAAATACTTGTCAAATGGGGGCTTTCATGCTCCAAGAAAAAGCTCACGCCTGTCCTTTCAGAAAAAAGCTCACGCTTGTCCTTTCAGAAACGATGGTCCAGGGGGTGACCAAATGCCGCCATGGCGGGCTGGCCGGAGCTCTGAGCTCTAGTTAATTGCAGCATATTTAGCCGCCATCCAGAAAAAGGGAGGGCACTCTGATTCTAAATGCCACCTGTCTAGCTAGTGCCACTCATCTGAACGTAGCTATAATATTAAAAAGACTAGAGATGTCCTTGTCGACACACTGTATTCCTAGAGTTGCATGATACGCCTACTTCCTGAGATTGACGAGATCTTTCAGTGCTCCCAAATCGATTGGTGATGGATGTTGAAGTCCTTTTTCTTCAAGTTGCAGCCTTTTCAGGGGCTAATGAGTTGAGTGTTCTGTAGGGCACCACATGGCTACCTTACCTGGTTTCGGAAGGCTATACAGCCTGTTCGGAAGGCCGTATCGTATCGTGGATTATTTATTGCTGGCTGGTTTGGTGTGAGAGAAAAACACTGTTCCTGGCTGGAAATTTACGATCGTTTACGAGCAAGCGAACAGGCTGATAGACGGTCTTGTTAGATATCTCCACTAATCGGTGGGTCCGCGCTCTGATCATGGGCGTCCAACCGTTCTATAGTTATTGGGCTTCCATCGCACAGCGCTATAAAAAGGAAGGTGGGGACCGAGGCACAAGACACGAGGTTCACCTGAGCCACCAGACGCTCCACCTACAGTCTCTAAACCCTAACCGATCTAGACAGGGGGTGCTGCCAGCGACAGGAAGACCGCCACCGGCCACCGCCACCTCTGCACCGTCACCACCACGACAGCGTCTTCGCCGTCAGGCTTCCCCGCGCCACCGTCAGCAACCCCATGGCCAGCTTGTCTTTTACGAAGGCGGCCGATAGTTTACACCTCCTCCACCCCCCCCCCTCCCTCTCACTCTATCTGTTAATCCCGTACTAGTAGATGTTTTAGGACTCGCTGTTTATTTTAAATTCAAGTACATATGCTAGATCTATGACTAGTGATCCTGTTCTATTTCTATCCATAGCTAGTGATCTAGGTCTGTACCCATACCAATCCCATCCCAGCACCCTTGCCTCTTGGTTGCTGCAACGGCCAGCGATCTGATCACAACTATACATCAGTGTTCGCGTCCGGGGTAGCGCCGACGATCATGCCGCTGGCCCTCGGCGCCCTGGTCTCGCTCTGTCTCCGCGACGCCGATTACGAGAAGAAAAACTGTTCGTGAAGGAGAAAGCGAGATCAATGTACAATGCCTCCGCTACCGTATGTAGCTTCGGCTTCGTCATTCATGGCGTACTACCGCGCTCGCCGTATGGGCTACCCCTTCGACGACCACCACATCGATCAGGGCGTCACTGCTGCATTCACTGCGGAATCTCCTTGGAGATAACCGTGGTGCCAGGATGCACGTCGGGGTCGCCGGACTCGTCGTCGACGCACGGGGCCTGCTGCGGAGGTGATGCCGCCACCGCCGGTGATTGGAGTACCTGATGGAGGCAGGGTTCCCGATCTGTTATTCATCTTGTAATCCTGCTTTTGGTATATATAGGAGCAGAAAGAATGGTTGCGGGCCTGGAGCCCTGGAGGCAGCGCGTGTTAGAGATTTTGAGCTTCCATTGTGGGCCACTGTGGCCCCGTAATTAGCATGTACAAATCTCAGCCCAATGGTATTTAGATCCAGGCCCAAATGCGAAGCAGCTACGAAATGAAGGCACCCATCATTTGATCCGTTGTGCGCAAGACACTGTACGTATTAATGGCATCGCATCATTGTGACAATCTACTTTTGTGTAAAAAATGGTTATCATTTGTATTTATACAGTATCATCTATATATCAGTGCCCAATGCAACCAAATTATTAACACCACGTCACAGAAGCTTCTGCTGGACGTTATAACAGTATCAATTGTTATGAATTACTTTATTAGTGATCAACCGTTCGATTAGAAGACACCTCTTCGGAAGTTGTGCCTTCACATGTATATATATATATTTACAATTATGGATCAATGAATGATCACTCTCATTTATCTCTCGAGTCTCTTGCTTTACATCAAAGACACTCTACGCTAAACACGTTATCAGCACGCATAGCCTTCTCTGCTTTCTCTCGAAAGGGATGAAGTAGAGGCCGTTCCAGCAAAGAACAAGAAGAGCATCGCTGAGTTCGCCAACTCTTTTGCCCTTCGCTCTCTGCATTCACCGGAAGGAAGAAGCAGATGCCGTTCCAGAAGAGAAGAATGGAGAATGAATGAGAGACCTTTTTTTTTATCTTCATCGGTGTCTCATCTTTTTGCAACGATCAAGAACTACAGTAAGCCATCTATTGATGTTAGTCTTACCTTGATTGTTGTAGTGACATCTTCATCCTTCATCAAATCCATGTCAACAAAGCCGCGGACACCGTGTTCTCCTCGGCCATGGTCACTGTGGTCCGTTCGGACCCCGTGCAACAGCACCGTGAGATCGAGCATGGTCGCTGGCTTGTTGTCAACGCCATGAGCACCAGCGGACACCCGCTCCGAGGTCGGCGAGCGTGACCCCCCGGACCGGCAACGACCGCTGCACGCATGAGTGGCGAGCACGCAGCGGTTGTGCGGTGTCTGTGGTGGCCGGCACCATGCCTTGCGCCTCCATCGGTACGGAGGCAGCCGGCAGCGGTGCTCTGCTCGCACGCCCGCAGTTGCGGCAGCAAAGCCGGCGGTCGGCGCCAGGTTGCCCCGTGCCTGCGGCCAGCGGCTCCGGCTGGGACAGCGCGCGACCCCTGCGCTCGCCGTCGCACCCGGCGGCCCGTGGCCGGCAGCCTCCGCGTCTCCATGGCCGGCGGTCCTGCGGCAGGCGGCCTCGAAGCCCCGCGGCCGACCAGCCCAAGCCGGCGGCCCCCAGCCCACAATAGCACCCCAACGTCCGGTGCTCCCGCGGCTGGCGCCCTGCTTCTCGGCGGCGGCGGCCGACCTTCTCAAGACCACACGGCCGGGCGGCACGCGCCAGTGGCCCCCATGCCTGCGGCCTCGCGCCGGTGGCAGGCGGCTCCCGCGCCAGCGGCCAAGCGGCTCCTATCGACTTGGCCTGCACCTCGCTGCGGCCTCACCCCGACGGCCGGAGGCCATTCTGGCGGCGGGCCGACGGCGTCCGCCTCAAGGACCGAGCGACGGTTTTCTCCCGAGGAGAGACCGTCCGTGTGTTTGGATAAGGCTCTGTGCTTTTGCAGAAAAGACCTTGCATTTTCAGTAAAATAAATAATTATCCTTCTAGATAATTATGTACTATACTTTTAAATGTTTTAGCCCACAGGTTAAAACGTTAATTGCAGATTTTATTATCTGTACTTTATAATGTAGTCTTCTGGCTACAATATGTTTTACTATGCTTTATTTTCCGCATGCAAATATATATTCTGGATCCTCAGATCTTTAGGAAATTGCATAAGTGATATATTTATGTGCTTTTAAGCCCTTAGTTCAATGTAAATTTTAAATTTACAAGCAAATAAAATTACTGTTCTAGATTGAAAATTATTCCATGCTAGAATTGGCACTGATCAAAGAGTTTGTTCAATGGCATTTCCAATAACACATACCACCATAGTTACATTGTTCAAAGTGTTTGCCCATGACAATTCCCAATAACATGTAACCGATGTGTTGAATATATTGTTCAAAGCGTTGTCATATGACATTCTCAATAACAATATATTCCACTTTATTTTTCTATGCAATTTATTTTTGCACTTTTAATTAAGCCCATTAGCTTATATCCTAATCTCCAAGTGATTAATTCATTTTCATGCAAATATTTTAGAGAGAATTCCTTATTTGACACTGAGAAAATGAGTCGTCCCTTTCTTGGCCCTGAAATTTTCTTCGTTCCCTATTTGACACTCACTTCAACTTTCATCCTAATTTGACACTACCGTCAAATCCGTTAGCTAACGGTGTTAACTGACTGTTAAAAAGACGTTTTTGCCCCTAGAAAAAAAGTGGCGAAGCAAATTTGAGAGGAAAAAAAACCTGCTCCCGCCTCTGATGCATGCGCCCAGCTGCAAAAAAAAGGCGCAGGTTTTTTTCCTCTCAAATTTGCTTCGCCGCTTTTTTTCTAGGGGTAAAAATGTCTTTTTAACAGCTAGTTAACACCGTTAGCTAACGGATTTGACAGTAGTGTCAAATTAGGGATGAAAGTTGAAGTGAGTGTCAAATAGGGAACGAAGAAAATTTCAGGGTCAAGAAAGGAACGACTCATTTTCCCAGTGTCAAATAAGGAATTCTCTCAATATTTTATGTGATTACCACATCATTTGTGTATAATGTTCAGAAACTTTATTGGCCATACACAAGGTACTATCATAGTACTACTGCGAGATCTACACTATGTTATATATAGTGATTATCCTCAATGTGCGTACCCAATATCAAGTTTTAGAACAAATGACCTTCACCTTCACGGTGACAACTTTTGTTCGTTTTTCAAAATTGGTCATACACAAGGTGTACCACAGTACTATCATGGGATTTTATCCTCAATGTGTGTACCCAATTTTGAATATGAACTACAAAAGGGTCTATACCTACAGATGATTGCCATGATCCATATTTTAGATTGGCCATACACAAGCTAGTATCCTAATACTACTGTAGAATCTACACTATGTCCATCACATAGTGACTATCTTTATATGCTTATCCAATCTAAATATGAATTACATAAGGTTTACACTGTTTAAGTGTTTACTTTCAAAGCAATAGTCTCATAATTTGATGTCTACATCATGTTTCTATAAACATAGTGACTACCTTCGAGTTGAATCACCCAATAAGGTCTATGTCCTGTTTTCTAACATATGACTACCTTCAAAGTGTGATCAACCCATGTTATTAGCATAAACACAAGGTCGTGGGATAACATCTACTGCACATATTTTCATATTATGCACCCCTACTACAAGGTCACCAATTTGGTTTGCACCTTTGTGTATTAACTTGCTAATACATAATGATTGAGACTATTTCTTGGCAATAAATACTGTTCATAGTGATAGTAGTGATTTTCTATCACCTATCCAATATGAGGTAAACGCTACATGTGATTCAAGATTCATCTTGATTTCACAATATTTTGCATATGCCAATTCAAGACTAATCTTGAATTTGAAGATATTTAAGTAATCATTTGCTTAAATAAATAGCAATCTATAGTGCATAATTTTGGGACTCCTTTCTATCATATACAGAGCCTATGTTTTGGTAATGATTTTACATCATCTCATCTATTCCCACAGAGATGGATTCCAAAACATTAGTAGTGACTTTTGTCGCCTATTCTTTATAGAATGGTCAGTCTATAATCAAGTATTACCTTGAACACAAAAAAATTTCCTTTCTTGCTATATAATTTACTGTCCAAGTAAATTCAAACATGACGAACTCATGTAGGACATGGATAATATTTTCACTTTTGACTTTTCCATACTCGCATTTGAATGTAATTTATTTTCCTACCATGAGCGTTAAGATATCAATAATATCATTGGGGGCATACGGCATCACTGCTATTGTTGCTCAACCCTAACAAAATGCTCAGTCCATTCTGGATATCGCCACACTTGTTTTTGCATTTCTAATGCAACTCCAATACTTGGATTTTACAAATCTGTGTATTCAAAGGAGTGAGATCCATCTACCTTTTGCAAGTCCCTCATCGGGATTTCTATGAAGGATGCAAGATTGCCCAAATTATAAACAAGTCTTTCACTCATTTGTTTATCAAGGATCTTTGATCCATGGCAATTTACAACATAATGGATTCTCATGAACGCAAGTGTAATTTTTCATTTAGAAAAGTGACCATGTGTGACAAATCTCATATTTTTTCACAAAAATGTGATTGTACAGTCCATGTACACAGAAATGCCAAATCAAATATTTGGCTCAACTATACCTCCAACTCACTGGAGGCAAGCGAGTTCTTTGGAATAGTTTAAAGTTTACTTCAACAAGCAAACACTTGCAAAAGTCTTCATATTTCCATTGGAAATATTATTAGCCTAATGTCGTATTACCACATGTAGTATGTTGTCCATTACCAAAAATATCATGTACCTCATACATGGTATACATATTCTATATGAGTGCAAAGTCTTTTGGATTCTACCTCAATCTATATAGAATCACTTGGGATTCTACTAGATGGAAAGGAATCTTGTTTAGTGGACCATCGTACCGCTAACACAATTGTGAGAGATTACAATCTCTATGGGTATTCATTATTAATCATGGATGCACCCATGTATTCTGATTTTATTGATACTCCATGATGTTTTCATGTATTCAGTTGCATGGTTTCCAAACGGGAACTCAATACTAAAGAGTGATGATGAAAATCTACACTCTACTTAGTGCAACATATATGAAAACTATATGATTGTGCAAATTCCTTCCATATCATCTTGGGTGTATTATACATACATCAATCCCATAATATATGTTACATATAAAATAATTTTCTCTCTTGATCCCATCAAGATTAGGCACATTTGTCTTGATCATTCTACATTTAGAATGATGAGAAAATTATTATCAATTCTATTGGTCACAACATCAATGTGAGCCACCAAATTTCTAAAGAAATTTAAGAACATACATGTGACTCCATTGGCCATTTTATGGATCATAATGATACTATGTAATGCACATTTATGTATCTACAATGTTGTTCTAAGTGTGTGCCTTACTCATAAGGTACCATAAATTTGCCAAACTCGTTGCTCAAATTCTTCAATTTAGAGCAAATGATCCTAGACGCGGGATCTAATCCATTTATATGGAAATGTTTAGTTTCTAGGGACTAAATCATTAAGTATCTTATGTTCATACACATAATGGCCAAACTAAATCTCTCATTGAGAGAAATAAGTTTGTTGTTTGATGACCCAAAATAGAATTGCAAGTTACCAACATCTAGTTGGTGGCATACGGATTTACATCGCATCATAAATTCAAATTTATCAACTGCAATCATATGGCTCCCTCCGTTGCAGTTAGTACGTGGAAATTTGGCCCTATAGCCAAAACATTTCCCATCTGTGAATCGGTAACATTTTGCACGTACCGATATCACCACCGCAGCATACATCAATGGGCATTGAAGGTCTACACAAGGTATCATTATCCATCACTCAATAATACCTCAGATCTCTACTTGGGGATTTATTCATAGCCCGTATGTTGAATACATCTTTGAGGAAGATTCCAGACATTAGGGGGAGATACTTACCACAAATAGAATGCCAAGAATCAGAAAGAGAGTATCACTATTGATATTTGATCCTCATATCCACGTACCAAAGAATCTGAACCAACAGTTCAGAATATCTTTTATTTGCAACACATTACAAATAGTCCGCCAAATGCATTTTCTTGTCATAAAATTATCTCCAAATCCGATTCCCGTTGAATGTGCCAGAAAGAGTGGAGGTACCTGACAAAACCACTCAACTCCTAAATCTCAATAAGAAGGGAGAAGTTTGGGCACATGGGGATATAGCTTCTTGCAAGCATTCTCAGATTAGGGGGAGAGAATTCTCCAAGATAGTCCTATCTGGATCCAGACCAAAAGTCCTAGGCAGAGTGTTCAAACACTCATACTGGGTCAATCAAAGGTGGCAATTAAGGAGAATTGCTTTCACTCATTAGTGAGAAGTCGTTACCTCTTAAATGACTTCTCCTCACAATGCTTTTCCTATGAAAGCATTCTGGATTTTTCAAATCCATAAGATGGTGAAACCGTGAGAGCTTGTAGCACATGATTTCATGCAGAGACCTAGCATAACATACCCATTGGTATGTGTGGAAATTATTTCCTATATCGATAACTGGCAGATCAAATTTGATTTGGATAGATTCGAATTTTAAGTCCTAAATGAACTTTGTATTCTGAATCAAACGCAAATCGTAACATACATTTGTGTACAAATTAAGTCACTCTATGACTTGAGATAGTCAAGTTGATTGTGGTACAACTGACTAGGTGAGTTCCTTCCACAAAAGGATGGCTCCCATCTGGATGATTTCGCCTATGTGATCATAATAAAATCCCAATTGGATTTTATATATCTCATATGACACATATAAAAATAGGTACTCATCATATAAGACAGAATTTGAGATGTTATATTTGGGCAAAACCAAATTACGCTTAAGTCTATAGCTTAAGCATGTACATCGATCATCCAATATTCAATTGATATTGTCTACTAATATCCAAATAATATTGGACAATTGTACTTCCAACGCTTTTGGTCATTCAATCCCTAAATATGGATCAATATACATTCAGACCCTGGGATGATAACCTTAGTGCCATCAAAGTGCTTATGTATCTTGCATATCGCAGCAGGCCTGATATTGCATCTGCAGATACTTGTTATAGCTTGAAATAGCGCAACTTCTATAACACCGAAAGGTGGGAGTCAAAGAGGATATTCACAAATATCTATATGGCACAAAGGATCTTGATTTATTGTTATATGAATTAAGATATGATCATAGTTGGGTATAGAGGTACTGGCTATCTAATCCCCATAATGCTAGACCATATAATGATGTTATAGTGGTAAAGTTCTCATAGGAGTGATCAAACTTGACTCTAGTGGCTACTTCCACTCCTCATTCTGAAGTATTACATTAACATGTATGACTTCATTAAATGGTTACTTTTGATTTCATCGAATCACTAGCTATTATCTTCAAAGATAATGCAACTTGTGTTGCTTAGATGTAAACAGGTTATATATGAGCAATATCACTATATTGCCTTATATAAAATGTGTTACTCTCACGAAAATGAGGAGATAAACACCTTGCAAACTAAATCAAGTGATAACTTCACGAGGTTTATTCACAGTCTCTACCAATTTTCACATTTCACAATGTATTATTGAGATTGGTATGCGATGACTTTGAGAGTTGCAAGGTTCAGGGGGAGACTCCTTTTGAAACTATAACCTGTTCAAAACATCATATTATACTCTTTTCCTCTGAGTTTTTTCTTACACAGGTTTGTCATAGAAGGTTTTTAATGAGACAATATCAATACAAGTTTATATGTCATATCTCTTATTTTTCTCACTGGGATTTTTATATGGAGGTATCTTAGACATATACATGCCATATCTTCTGTTTTCCCCC
Organism: Miscanthus lutarioriparius; assembly: GCA_904845875.1. NCBI lineage: Eukaryota > Viridiplantae > Streptophyta > Magnoliopsida > Poales > Poaceae > Miscanthus > Miscanthus lutarioriparius. The sequence goes on from CAJGYO010000319.1 coordinate 91,222, forward strand.
ACAGGGGTTTTTGAGAAGGTATCAAAGACATATAATTACAATTATGATCCTCAGATCATATTTATTGTTCTCTAAATTTGGTTATGGGTTTTTCTTTCCGAGGTTTCCCATATAAGTTTACAATGAGACAATAATAACATATGCCATATCATTTTCTCCTTATTTTTTCACTAGATTTTAAGGAGTTTTAATGGCATGTCAACACATATTTCTCCATATTTTCCCACAGGGTTTTTGGAGAAATTATCCAATATATTGATCTAAGTGATGGATGACGCTATTGATCAAGGGAGAGTGTTATGAATCACTTTATTAGTGATCAACCGCTATCTTAGAAAACATCCCTTCAAGTTGTCCCTTCACACACACACACACACACACACACACACACATATATATATATATATATATACACACACACATATATATACACACACATATATATATATATATATGTGTGTATATACGGTAAGGCTATTCTGCAGCTGGCCATAAAATAAGTTATTCTATAGCCACCTCCATTTATGATAATTTTATATACCAATTTACGATAAAGTGAATATATATTTACGATAGTTGTGTTACTATAACACATGAGGATATTACCATACCGTTATAGAACTACTATCCTGTAACTGATTACAAAATAACTTATTCTGTAGCCACTTTGAGTTACTATAATTACTATGTTAATTTACGAGGTTATAATAACTCCTTACTAAGTGGTTTACTATAACATTATGATAAATATCTTCATGTGTTATAGTAACCCAACTATCGTAAATATGTATTGACATTATCATAAATTAGTATATAAAATTATCGTAAATGAAGGTGGCTACAGAATAATTTATTTTATAACATATATATATATATATATATATATATATATATATATATATATATATATATATATATATATATATATATACACACACACACAATCATAGATCAATGAATGAACAACAGTTTTTACTTTATTAGTGATCAACCGCTATCTTAGTGGTAGGAGGAGCAGAGCGGGCAGCAGAGTGAATGGACAGGTGATGATAAATTAACTAGATATTAATATACAAACGTGTCACATGGCCCTACACCATGTGTCTGTTCGACACTCGAGTAAGGCCGTGTTTGGCAGGGCTCCGCTCAGCCTGCTCTTGTGCGAGAGCCGGAGCCGGAGTGCCGAAGCCTCATTTTGTGGCTTCGCTTGCCGTACTAAAAAAAGAACTCCTCCCAACCGATCAAAGCACCAGAAGGGCTCCTCTCCTACCAGCGTTTGGTGCGGCTCCACCACCGAAGCCGGAGCCGGAGCTATGCGGGAGCCGCACCAAACACACCCTAAAGCTCGGACGAATGGACCAAGAATTACCGTTTATTTTACTGCCTGTGTAGTTTTACTGGTGTGTGTGGTCGCCCACTCGGACATTTGAATTTGAAAAGAGAGCGCCGAAAGTACCACGCAATTTGGAATTTTAAATACACGAGCTACGACTTTTTAAAATAGTGCCCCGCCGGCCGCGGCCTAGCGGGAAACGGCTATAAAACGAAGGACGAACTGCTCGTCTCGTCACCGACACCAACGATAGTAGGCTTAAAGATCCAAAAATTTTTGGGTTTTGGCTACTGTAGCACTTTCGTTTGTATTTGACAATTAGTGTCTAATTATGGAGTAATTAGTTTTAAAAGTTTCATCTCGCGATTTCTCACCCAACTGTGCAATTAGTTTTTTTTTGTCTACATTTAGTACTCCATGCATGTGCCGCAAGATTCGATGTGACGAATACTGCGCAAAAATTTTTGGAATCTAAATGGGGCCTAAGTTCAAACGCTGCATTGCTGCCCAGGGAAAAGAAAAACTTTCTAGTTTCTACGATCAGGCACCCGGTCCGTGTCTCCCCTGTGACTGTGAGCATCGCATGGATCGGCGCTATTCTGGGCTAACCAAGGTAGGCTTCAGTGTCCTAGCGTGCAACTCGGCGCTCGCCGTCTGCAAATCCTGGGGCGACGCAGGCGCCGTCGCGTTCGTGCTCGTCGCGGACGCGGCCCTCGTCCTCCTCTTCGTCTGCCTCCGTGAGTTCGAGCGTCGCCGCGGCAGGGCAGGGAGCGGCAGGGTCAAGGCCGCGGTGTGGGCGCTCACCGCGCTGCTGACGGCGATGTTCGCGTCCAGGGTGGCTCCGCTCCTGCCGCCGCCGGTGGACGCCCTGGTCTGGGGCATGGCCGTGGCCACGGCCGCCGGCGGGCTGTGGGCCTTGTTCTTCAACTAGCTAGTACCTAAGTTGCAGTCGTGCATGATCTGTATTTGCCTGTCGTCGCTTCACATAATCCTATTCCTTCCTTCGTCACCTCGGTTTCTTCTTATAGAACTGGATTCCACATCATTACGTTCGTAGCTCGACAAATAAAAGTCAAACGTCGTCTTGAATCTTGATAGTCGCTGTAGTTCAATGAGCGTCGGCTTGATGGAGAGAGAGCCGCGTCGGAAGGGACAAGGTGCCGACTGCCGAGGCAACACTGCAGTGCTCTACGGAACACAGATTTTTTTTTTGATTCTGAGGCTCGCAAATGATGCGGTGGCGCACCGTTTACAATAATTTCCCTCTTTCCTTTTGGTGGAAATTTGGTTTCTCAAGCAGCATCATAGGTACCGTCTGTACCGGATGGTTGAAATCTAGGAAATAAAATCTAGGACACCGATTTTAGGAACACATCCTACATTCCAATAGAATATGTGGATACCGAGGTTTTAGAATTCCTGTCGGGCGTGGCTAGCGCCCGGACGTCCGGACGGACACGCGCGTCCTGGATGCCCGCTCCCGTCCGCCTTCGCCCCGACCCTGTCCGTTTTCGTCACCCCCCACGCACGCATTTCGCCCCGCCTCTGCCCGCTGGTCGCCCTTGACCCCCTCCTCTCTCTTCTTGCGGGCTGCACTCAGGAGCCGGGATGAGCAACTGAGAACGAGCACGCCCCCAACGCGCTACGACCGCAACACCACCATCCGCCGCCCCCCAGCGGCACCGTCCACCGAACACCCCGCAAGACGCCCACGCCCAACCCGCTCGAACCCGGCCATAGATGAAACATTTGAATACAACGTACATCTGAAAAGTGGATGAAACATTTAAAACACACACTTACAACATGGGTGTAAAACACACGAAACATCCAGATTTGCAACTCGCAACATGAAACCATTTGCTGCAACATAAGACTAAAATAACTGAAATATTTGGAATATATTGTTGCAACATATGTGTGAAACATATGCAACATCCAGATAAAAAAAGATTGCAATAGATGTCTAGAAACAGATGGAACATTTTGAATAAACGCTTGTAACATGCCTCCGAAAAACTTGCACATATACAATGTAACATCTCCCAATCTACTTTTACAAAATCAAAATGAAATAATTACAACATACATCTGTAACGCCTGAAACATTTGAATCATACATATGTAGCATAGGGGAGGGGAGGGAAGGCCGGGCCAGTCGATTCCGGCCGTCGAGGTGGGAGCCGGCGGCGAGCCACAGTCCGCGAGCACCACCAGCATCGGGCATGCTCGTGGGTGCTCTTGGCTTGGCCGGGGAAGACTTGAGGCGCCACGGCACGTGTGCCCCAGCGGCCATGGTGGGGTCAGCGGCACGCCCAATGACGATGCCACAAGCAAATTCACCGCCCTATTCGTTTGGTCTTGTTTGGCTGATAAGCCATGGCTAAAAGTACTGTTGGCTGATTTGGTGTAAGAGAAAAATATTGTTCGTTGGCTGAAAAATACGGCTTATAAGCCAAACAAGCCCAAACGAACAGGGGGCACATAAGAGTCGTTAGGTTAACAAGTAATCGTGGGCGGTCGGCGGCTGGGCCAGGACGGTGGTTTTATTTTAACAGTAGCGTCCGAACATTCGGATGGCCGATCACGTCTACATGCCTGCGGCTACAGTTGATTTCCTCTCCGTTTCGCGCGTCCACGTGTGGGCCCACGTCGCCCAAACTAGTCGCCCGCGTGGGGACCGCTCGTGCCCCTTCCTGCTTTCCATACGTATTTCATGTGCAGCACTCGATCTACTTTTGAAACATCCAGATGTAACACTTGCAACATATAAAAAAAATACAGATAAAACACTTGAAACATTCATCTGAAACACTTGCAAAAATAATTGAAAACCATTGCAAATATACGCAAACATCCAGATAAAACACTTGCAACATATGTGTGAAATATATACAACATACAGATAAACGCACTTGCAACATACGTCTGAAAAAGCAGATGAAACATTGGAGATATACGCTTGCAATGTACGGGTACAACCGTTGCAACATGTGCAACGTCTTGATCTACTTTTGCAACATCCGTGTGAAATAACTGAAACATACATCTAAAGCATTTGAAACATTTTAAATATACACTTGCAATATGCATCATATCCTGTTGCGGCCTTCTCCGCCGTCAGCATCGGGAAACCGTAGCTGTAGCAAGAGGCGAGGCCGGAGGGCTTCTGTGCTAAGGCCCAGCTCTTCTCCTTGAGCCAACGGGGTCGTCGGGTAGGCCGGGCAGCAGAGGAGGAGCAACGACACGAGCAGTAGGGCACGCGTGCGGAGCATCGGCCAGAACAGCGGCAGGAAGGAGTGGGACAGGCGCGCACAGCATTCGCCCTGTTCGTTTGGGCTTGTTTGGCTGATAAGTCATGGCTGAAAGTATTATTGGCTGGTTTGGTGTGAGAGAAAAAGTTTGGGCTTGTTTGTCTGACAAGTCATAGCTGAAAGTATTATTGGCTGGTTTGGTGTGAGAGAAAAATACTAATCGCTGGTTGATAAATCATAGCTTATAAACCAAATACGACCGAGCGAATAGGCTAATTATCAACAGAAACAGTGGTAGAGGAGCGGAGCGGGCAGCAGAGTGAATGGACAGGTGATGATAAATTAACTGGATATTAATATACAAACGTTGTGTCAAATGGCCCACACCCCGTGTCTGTTCGACACTCGAGTAAAGCTCGGACGAATGGATCAAGAATTACCGTTTATTTTACTGCCTGTGTTGTTTTACTGGTGTGTGTGGTCGCCCACTCGGACATGGTTGTGGTGCAGGCTACGACTTTTTAAAATAGTGCCCCACGGGCCGCGGCCTAGCGGCCGAGTACCACGCAATTTGGAATTTTAAATACACGAGCTACGACTTTTTAAAATGATGCCCCACGGGCCGCGGCCTAGCGGGAATCGGCTATAAAACGACGGCCGAACTGCTCGGTCGTCTCGTCACCGACACCAACGATAGTAGGATTAAGTTCAAGCGCTCAACGACACCCGGCGCTAAACTAGCTTGTGCAGGTGCAGGACAGCATATAAAATCTGCCGCGTACGTGGTGCTTACACACCACGACAGCACTCGTGAAGCTGCGCCAACGCCCAACGCTGCTCGTCGTTCGATTTCACATGGCCAACCGAGGATATTCCACCCTGACCAAGCTTGGCTTGGGCGCCCTGACCTTCAATTCGGTGCTCGCCATCTACAACTCCTGGGGCGACGCCGCCTCAGTCACGTCCGTGCTCGCCGTGGATGCCGCGCTCGTACTGGTCTTCCTCTGCCTCCGTGAGTTCGAGCGTGGCGGCAATGGCAGGGATGCCAAGACCAAGGCCGCCGTGTGGGCGCTCACAGCGCTGCTCACGGCCATGTTCGCGTCCGGGGTAGCGCCGACGATCATGCCGCTAGCCGTCGGCGCCCTGGTCTTGCTCTGCCTCCGCGACGCCGATCACGACCGCGCAAGAGAAGAAGGCGGCGGCGGCGGCGGCGGCGGCAGAGTCAACATGGACGGGCAGTATTGCGTGCTTACTAAGGTGGGTTTCGCCGTGCTGACGTGCAGCACGGCGCTGGACGCCTACGACACCCGGCGCGAATCGGACTCGGCGGCGCTCGTTTTCGTGTCGTACACCCTCCTCGGAATCCTGATGGTCCTTTTCGTCCGTGCATTCGCCCGCGGTCATGCTGCCGAGCAGGGGCAGGGGCAGCGGTAGCTGTGGGTCGTACGGGGTCGATCAATCGATCATCATCGTCGTCGTCATTTCCTCCTAAGGCTGTTTGGATCCTTCTTCATTTGGATCAATTAAAATCTACTTAATAAATTAGATTACTTAGCTTGTAATTTGATATTCCACCACTTTACCAAGTTCACATGTAAGCCTATCTCAAATTTATAGGGTGAAAGATGGAAACTCATTATGTAGATCATCATTCTACGTTTCTACTTTACAACTTATAACACGTTCTTCAATTCTCTGTCTGCTACGGTAGAAATGCAACACATAAGTATCTCTCGTATAGCCAACAACAATATACAAATAAAATCAATATACAACTATATTAGTTTAATTAATATGTGTCTAAATTATAATTATTAAAATGAATTTAATTTCAAAGATCCAACAGGCCTGAATGAAACATGTGTGAACGGACACGTTATCGATCATCATCGACGTCGTCGTCATCACCAGGCCAGTACGTATCCATATTTCCTAGTACGGTCTGGATACATATCTGGATATCTAAAACGTGTCGGATACACGATATGGACCCAGTATGCCGGACTAACCAAGTTAGCCCTGAGCGTCCTCACCTTCAACTCGGTGCTCGCCATCTACAACTCCTGGGGCGACGCGAGCTCCGTCTCGTTCGTGCTCGCCGCGGACGCCATCCTCGTGCTGCTCTTCCTCTGCCTCCGTGCGTTGGAGCAGGAGCGGGCGCGGCAGGGGCAGGGATATCAGGACCAGAGCCGCGGTGTGGACGCTGACGACGCTGCTCTCGGCCATGTTCGCGTCAAGGGTGGCGCCGCTGATGCCACCGGTCATCGGCGCGATTGTCTGGGCGATGGCCGTCGCCACGGCCGCCGGCGGCTTTTGGGCGTTCTTCCTCAACTGAATCCTTGATGCATGCGTCCGTGGAGAGATCTTGTGGGTGCATGCGCAGGAGAATATGTTCAAGAGTTTCTAGTTTGCAGCATGTTGTATGCAGAAGATAGATTGTTTGAAAAGGCTGTATTAAGTGATTTATTATATATGCGCTGCTTTCCATTACGATGAAGTAATAAGGTGCCCGTCTGTCCATCCCATCCTTTAAACGGTAATTGCCGTAGTGTCTTCATTTTCCCGTCTCGTACGTACGGTACGTCTAAAGAACAGCGACACCCGCGCGTCAGATACTGGTACAAAGGTGCCACGATATGAAGCATGAAGGCCCAGCTGATTTTCCAATGGAATCGTGCATGCCGACGACGCTGTCGACACGCAGCTTCCATCAGCGTCGTTGGCGGCGTCGGTGTTCACAGCTCTGCATCCGCACTTATAAATGTTCATGCCGGCAGCCTGGCCCAAAGTACGACATCTTGGCCTGGCACGGGCCCGGCCCGGTGTATAGGGCCGAGCCTAGCCACACGCTAGGCGGCCCGGCACGACATTTAGACATAGGCCCGGTGGTGGCCCAGCCACCTCGCAGCCTGCTAAGAGCCTACCGCTCCCCAACCCTAAGTCCTAACTCATTTCCCCCCTCCCCTCCCCACCCCGCCGCACTCTCCCTCTCGGCTCTCGCTCGCGCTCGTGAATCTCGCAAGTCACAAGTCTCCCTCTCGGCCCTCCCGCTCGTGGCCCCGCACTCCCCATCCGCTCCGACTCGTAGAGCTCCGCCGCTGCTCTACCGCGTAACCTGCAGGCGCTCGCTACCTTCTTCTTCTTTCCCCGCTGGCCACGTCTAGCCGCGCCCTTCTTCCCTGCCAGCATCAACTCCGCCCTACAACCTGATCCGTGGAGCCATGCCGTCATGCGTCACCGGCATGCCGCGCTGCCGCCCCTTCGCCACCCACTCCCCGCCTGGAGGTGATGCCGCCGCCTCCGTTCATCTCTCGTCGAGCTGCTGGGCCGGCACGGCCTACTAAGACGCTCGGGCTTTTCAGGCCGGCCTGGCCGGAAAAATGGCTCGACAGGCCGTGCCGGGCCGGGCCGGCCCATTGGCCATCTATTTCCGTAGTCCGCTCCACGGCTGGGACACGTGGACGGTGTTGCCGTGGCGACTGGCGGAAGGCTGACCACGAAACCGCGGTGCTTCCGGCTTCCGCGACGCCGTGTCTGAAATCATGGTGCTGGGTTGGCGTTGCGGGCGGGCGACGCCTGTCTGCTGCATCGCGCGTGTAGTCGTCACGGGGAGCTTTCGTGGTCCACGCGCTCACGAACAGACCTAAATGGCTTTCGTGGCCCCGTGCTGTTGTAAATAATCTCGCTGGAGACTGGACCCAGTGGCCCGACTGAACCATTAACGTTCTTTACCATTTTCCCCTTTGTCCTTTTGTTTTACTAAAAAAAAAGATACTCCTTCTCTTCTTTTATTGGAAAAAAAATGCTAGGACGTTCCTTAGCTTGCAAGTTTCACACACCCCCACGAGAGCCCGCCGGCTCGACGACCTTGCTGCCCTAAAAGCTAAGCAAGCTCACAGGTCGAAACCCTTTATTTTAATCAAATCACAATACACACAAATACTCACGTAGTTGCATATACACTTATTATCTCTACATTTTCATACTCTACTCCTATAACCATCTCTAAAACACAAAGCCTGCAATTTTTGAGGCTGATGAAATCATCACAAACACTTCGCTGTTCACGGATAGCCACCTAAATAATAGTGTCATCATCCTACTCCTATGAGCACATTAAAAAAAGTCTCTGTTCCCGTGTCACGTGGAGCAAGCAATAGTAGAGGCACGATCACCGTGGCCAGATCAAGACCGTGAGTTTTAGTGGGGAGGCTTCAGTCAGATCTAGCATGCAACAGAGTGCAGATGCTTGGGCCTATTTATCACATGGCCGACCGATGAAATTATCACATGGCCGACCGAGGATATTCCACCCTGACCAAGCTCGGCTTGGGCGCCCTGACCTTCAACTCGGCGCTCGCCATCTACAACTCCAGGGGTGACGCCGGCTCCGTGGCGTTCGTGCTCGGCGCGGACGCAGCGCTCGTGCTGCTCTTCCTCTGCCTCCGTGAGTTTGAGCGGGGCGGCGGCCGGGGCAGGGATGCCAAGGTGAAAGCCGCGGTGTGGGCGCTCACCACGATGCTCACGGCCATGTTCACCTCGAGGGTAGCACCGCTCATGCCGCCGGCCGTGGCCGCGGTGGTCTGGCTCTTGGCCGTCGCCACGGCCGCAGGAGGTTTCTGGGCGTTTTTCCTTAATTAATTAATGCTTTGGAGACAGTCGATGTCAGTCTGCGTTTCGCTGCCGGGCGTGTTCATTTCCTTTTTTGCTTCCTGCACTTTCTTGTATTGTTTCCCAGTTCGTCACTTTGAATAAAATCTGCCTTCGAGTTTGCGCTGCTGGCAGAGAGTGGTCCTCTACTTCTACCCCGTTGACCACCGCTCGTACTCGCCTCATCGTGTGCTTGATTTGAGACATGGTAGGACGGAACGGTCTTGTCATGATTTTTTAGGCCGGACAAATCTGTTCTGCGTTTGGTTGAGATATTTTTTGTTTATTCGGTAGATTGTGGCCATGGTTCACGGCGTCAGCGTCTCACCGACAGCCACGTATGTAGGCTCCAATGTCATGGCATCGAGACATGTTATCTCGGTGATGTAGGGCATGACGTTGAGAAAAGGATCCAAAGTTAAATTTACGTGGTCTAGTGGTGTAAACATAAATTTTGAAAGAAAAAAAAGGCAAATTTGCACACACAAAAAATCGGCTAAATAGGGGGTATATTCCACTCGAAAATGGTCCCGTCCCTGATAGTCCTCAAACATCTTGAAAATAGGATCAATTCATTCCATCATCCTCTATTCGCCCATCTCCAGAACCAAACACATGCTAAGCGCCGTTCATAAAATGAACCAAATCATATCATGTGGCCATATGGGAGTTGAGCTATTATCACGGTCGGCTTGGTATGAATAGCTAGGCGGTTGGTGGACGGTGGCGGCGCCGCTTCGGTCAGTCGGCTGGCTGTGCCTTTGCACACGTATGGGGCTTTGAATTTGAACACTGAGGGCCTGTTTGTGAGGGTGGCCCGACGGCCCGGCTGCGCTCTCGGGCTGCAACCTTCCATGTTTGGCGCACCTAGCCCAACTTCAGAGCCTGGCCCGCACGAGATCTAAAGCAGCTTGGGCTAGGCCCCAGAAAAACGAAGTCTCCCTTCGTTTTTTCACGGACCGCTCCTCGAAGCGCTCCGTGGATCGATCTGGTTACCTCCTTCTCCCTTCCCTCACCTTCCGCTCCTCTCCCGGCGTCCGCGCCGACGACACGAACGCAGGCACGGCCAAGGCAGCGGCGGCTGGCGCCACCTCGTCGTCCTCCACCTCCTCCGGCCGCGGCTCCCTCGCCGCAGCGCTCACCTCGCTCATGGACCCGCCTGTCCTCTACCCGTTCCAGGAGCTCGCCGCCGCTACCAACAGCTTCCTCGTGAAGCGTGCAGGCGGGGCCGCCTCCACCGCCTATTGGCGCTGCTCCCTCCGCGGTCACGACGCAGCCCTTTTCCAGCTCTAGCGTCGTCCCGGTGCGGCGTCCAGCAGGTCGCCGCCGACGTCGCGTAGGGGCTCAAGCCGCTGCTGCTTCGGGCGCCCACTGGCGAGCTCCGGCCGCTGCCGCCTCGGGCGCCCGAACGACAGCTCCGCCGCTGTGCGCCCCACCCAGCCCCTACCCTGCCGTGGCTACTCACGGCCTCTCCTTCCTCGGCTCCGGCCCTTGTCCGGCGAACCCCACGAGCCTCGTTCTTCTTCGGCCGGTAGCGGACATGGCGGGGTCGCTCGCTGCTTGCTGGCTGGCCACTACGGCGAGGTGGAGGCACTGTCGCTCGCTCAGCCTCTCCCTCTCCCTCCCAATCTCTTCCTCCTGGTCTGCAATGGCGCTGGAGAAGGGTAGCGGCGGCGGCTTCTTGGCCGAGGTGGGCGAGTCCATGCCGCTCGCGCTGCACGTGTTCGATGAAATGGCAGTGACAACGTGTGGGGGTAATGTTACCACATTCTGAGTCCAGGGTCACCGCATCCATCTGTACAGGCAAAACAAACACGATCACAATTGAGCTCGGCTCTGCTGGGTCACGTTACCAAACAAGTGCAGTTGCACCACTTGACTGGCCTCTGCTGGCCTGGGCCTGACGGACGGGCCGAGCCGGCCTGAGCCACCGTCACAAACACGCCCTGAGTTACGATATAAACATATGCTAGCGCCAAGGCACACGTTGCAGGTGTGTGCGTCAATGCGAGGGAGACGTGGTGGATCGTTGTCCGTACCAGTGTCCTTTCGTCGCTTCCACACGTTCAGCATCCATATCCGCCACTAATAAATGACAAGCATAAATATCTTTCCTTGGCTTGATGAAAAACTAGAAAAAAAATTATTTAACCTCTATCGACTATTGCATGATTCCCATTTACCTCATACAATTTAAAACTGGATTTTTTTAGACTCTTCTAACTGAACGTCCGATTTATATCCTGGGCGGTTTTAAAAATGGTTTTGAATGAACTGGACGGTTTCAAAAGTTAGAAGAGTCTAAAATTCTAAAAAAAAATCATTGAGAGAAGTAAATCGGATTAGCACAATATAATCTAAGGTTCCGAGGTCAAACGAATTTTTTCGTGAAAAATAACAGCATTGGACCTACAATGGATTCCAGTAAACTTGTGTCTGGTTGGCCCAAAAGCCCAGTAAACACCGGCTTCGGCAGGCTCACGGATCGTCCCCAGTTGAAGGAGCCGGCAACAAGGCCCACTTGTAGCTGACGGTGCCGCGACAGTCCTTCCTGGGCCAGATCCATAATTGGCCCCGTTCGTTGTCTGAAACTTGGCTGAAACTGGCTGAAAAACGCTGTTCTGGCTGAAATGTTGTGAGAGAAAAACACTGTTCCGGCTAAAAAAAAAAGCCGAACAAGCTAAATTTCAGACCATGCGAACGAGGCCATTTGTAATAAGGGTCCCTCCTTTATCCTTTTCCCTTTTCAAAATAATCTCTTAGATAAAATAAAAGAAAAAAAGAAGACAAAATCATTACAGGCTTGAATTAAAGGAAAAATAAATTAAATTATTATAGGTTCCGTGCCTTCCAATGCAACGAAGCTAGGTAGCGTGTTCCAGATTCCCGTGGTCCCTTCTCTCTTTCACGCCTTCACGACCTTCACGAGCAGCACCACCAAGCCTCGTGTGCCTTCAAAAGCTCAAACCCCCAAAGGAGACCATCTTGTACCGCCTGCAAGCTATCGTCTTAGGATGGAGCATCAGAGAGTCGCCGGCGTGGGCGCCGCAGGCGGCGCCCTCGGCCCCGCGGGAGCCGTCCTCCTCACCGTGACCGGCGCCTCAGCCATCTACACAGCAGCGGCGGCAGGGGACGATCGTCAGCTACGGCGCTCTCCTGCCGCTGCTCCGCTTCCTTCGCGCCTACGTGATGGCGCCGACGGAGGCGGCTGTGGGTAGGGAACGGCTGAGGCGCAGGGTCTGGGCGCTCTGCACGCTGCTCACCGCCATGTTCTCGTGGAAGGTTGCCGGCGTGAATGCGTGATGACGTGGCCCGTCGCGGTGGGCGTCTGGCCGCGGCTGCCGTGACGTCTGCTGGTGGTTTCGTTCTCCTTTTTCGTCAGCAGCGTCGATGCCTCTGAGCACTGCACCTGCACCTGAGTGATCGGCTGATCGCCCCTGTCTTGCTTCCATTCCATATGTATGAGCTTGCATACATGATCGGGTCTCTGTTTACTAAAGATTTGAGGTACGTACGGACTATATAATCTATATATGCAGTAATCATTTGAGCGCAAACAAATAATTTTCTTGACGAAATAACATTGGATCTTTCTTTTTTTCCCAAAAAAAGAAATAATATATACCAATGGGCATGGGCCTCAATCGTGTTTGAGTCGACTTGTCGGGGATCAATATTAGGTACATAAAAAGGTGGAGCTAATGACCATCAACATTGATTTATCCGAGCAGTCAAGGGCGCGACTACAACTCCAACCGACCCCAGGTGTGCGGGCTCCGCCTCGCCCGACCTCTGGGGCGAGCTCCGCCTCGCCGAACCCCGAGGGAGCGATCTCTGCCTTGCCCGACCTCTAAGGTCGATCTCCGTCCACAGGCTTCGCCTCGCCCGACACCAAGGCCACGGGCTCCACCTCGTCCGACACCAAGGCCGCGGATTCCGCCTCGTCCGACACCAAGGCCGCGGATTCCGCCTCGTTCGACCGCAAGGCCACGGGCTCCACCTCGCCCGACCTTTGGAGGCGGACTCCGCCTCACCCGACACCGTAGCCGTGGGCTCCGCCTTGCCCGACCCCGAGGTCACGGGCTCCACCTCGGCCGATCCCGAGGCCACGGGCTCCGCCTCGCCCGACCCCAAGGTCCTGGGCTCCGTCTCGCCCGACCTTTGGGGGCGGGCTCCGCCTCGTCCGACCCCAAGGCCGTGGGCTCCGCCTCGCCCGACCTCTGGAGGAGGGCTCCACCTCGCCCGACCCCGAGGTCATGGGCTCCACCTCGGCCGACCCCGAGGCCACGGGCTCCGTGTCGCCCGACCTCTGGGGAGGACTCCGCCTTGCCCGACCCCGTGGCCACGGGCTCCACCTCGCCCGACCCCGAGGCCGCGGGCTCCGCCTCGTACGACCCTTGGGTTTGTGCTCCGCCTTGTCCGACCCCTCGAGTGCGGGCTCCGTCTCACCCGACGGGGTCCCATACCGCCGCCAGCCACTCTAGGTCCAGGCATATGGCCCTGGGTCAAAGCTCTGACATCAAGGAAGAGACCGGCACACCTCGATATAACCCGCGAATACGACGGGCCATACCGGAGGATTCACATCAGGAACAGCATCGGGCGTACCGGTGTTGTTCTGTCTAACCCTTGTACGAACACTAACAGGCACGTCGGTTCACCACGACATCCGCCAGGACGGAGTGGAGCACCATGACCAGCAGACGACGCCTACGCATGACGCCAGTGACGGATAGGGCCACGACGCGGAGCCGTCCCTGTTGACATCTACAGGGTCGGCGGTACCCGCACAAAGGAGAAGAAGGACCCGGCGATCCTGAAGGCTTTTGGCTCTCTCTCTCGTTTTCCGCTTTCCCTCCGTTGTAACCCCGTGCTTTCCCTTGGCCTATAAAAGGGGAAGCAGGGCACCCCTTGAAGGGGATCGATCGATCGATTTAGGCCAGACCCGATCGAACTATCATGAACCCATCAAACCTCGAACCGATCAGAACACAACATAAGAACACGGCTGAGCAGCAACCAAGCTCTCGGCACCCGTTCATTCCTTCCACCAGAGACTTGGGACCTATCTCTCTCTCGCCCGTTTGTAACCCCTACTGCAAACTTTCAATGTTAGTAACACGAGCAGCAGCGATGAACTGGTCGTAGGGACATGCTGCCCGAACCAGTATAAACCTCATATCCTCTAAACATACCATCCAAACCAGACGCGCAATACTAGAAATTTACTCGTTGGTGGTAACTCAAAACACCAATAGTTGATGCACCAGTTAGGGGCCTTATGCGTGTCTCGACATCCACACCCGGCCTCGGATGGCTAGTCACAACGTCCGCTAGGTCCCGGGCACGCACGTGCGCTTCGGGGACCTGGACTTCATCGTCACAACGGAGGGAGACTTGGCGCTGGCTCCCACCGCCGTCCAACCTTTCCACTTCGCCGGCGTTGACGCAATCGTCGTGCCCCTAGGAGCGACCAGCTCCTAGGCTTCGACTACGGGAGGTTAGAGCGCCAGCTCGGCTCCTTCCTAGTACCCCAACCGTCCTAGGAGGACCTACGCCACCTCACCTTCTCGTTCGCCAATGTCATGGTGTAGCTTGCCGGAGGAGAGCCGCTCTCTCCAGAATACCTCATCCGGAGCACTCCGACGACGCTCCCGCTCTGTTTGCGCAACGCCGTAGAGACCGTTGGCCACCTTGTGGCGCAACGCACTCCTCGGTCCCCTATGAACAACGAGTTCATGGGGATGACCGAGTATGTCGCGGAATCTTTCCACGACCTCCTTGCAGGAGAGTCGAAGTCGCCCTCCGGCTCTGACTCCAGTAGGGGGAGCCATCACCCCTCTCATGAATGTTTCATGGCAGGTACCCTCGAGGGACACATTGAAAGCATACACGAGGAAGAGGCTACCCCAATGAACGACCTCGATGACGAGGCCGAGGGAGATGCAGGGGCCCCACCACGCCTACGGGTGGAGCAGCTGAAGGCCCGACACTAAGCTCGAGGAAGCACGACTCCAGCTCAAGAAGGAACGTGCGGAGCTCGATCGAGAGATCGAGCGCCACGGAGACGGTGGGAGTGCGCGCGCCATGGCCCGCGATGTGAACCGGAGGACCATCGAGGATGATGAAGCCCTCCCACACTTCACCTGGGCGAGCCAAAACATCACTGCTGCGGCGGCCTTGCTCCGGGGGCTTTCAAGGCCCACGACGCCCAAGGACTGTCGGGCCCACCGCAAGATTCGCACGCTACTCGAGCGTGCGGTGGCGCAGCAGGACGAGAGCTCGCTGTCCCAATGACGCGAGCTCGACGCCAGCCAGCGCACGCCCTCAGAGCGACCCAATAAGGATGCATCAGTCCACCAGGCGCCGCAAGGCGGCAGGCTGCGCACCGCGGTCCCGGTATATGAGCGTCTCGGCCGCCACCGTGACGCGCGCGACACCCTTGATGCCCGCATGCGTGCCCGCGGTGATACGAGGGAGGGGGCTAGCCGCGACTACCGCCCTCGTCGTGGTGGATGCTACGACAGCGGTGAGGACCGAAGCTCGAGCCCCGACTTGTCGGAACCTCAGGCCTTCGGCCGACACATCCTCAACGCTGTCTTTTCACCACGGTACCGACTACCAACCAACATCCTGAAATACTTTGGGGAAACAAACCTCGGACTGTGGCTCAAGGATTATCGGCTTGCTTGCCAAGCCGGTGGAGCAGATAATGACGATTTCATTATCCGCAACCTTCCATTGTTCCTAGCCGATTCAGCACGAACATGGTTGGAACACCTTCCGCCCAATTGAATCCAAAGTTGGGTGGACCTGAAAGAGATCTTCGTGGGAAACTTTTAGGTCACATACAAGCGTCCTGAGAACCCATGGGATCTCAAAAACTATTGACAGAAGGCCAGTGAAACCCTTTGTGGGTACATCCGGCGCTTCTCCCGGTAGTGCAACAAGCTGCCTAACGTTGCCGATGCCGACGTCATAGGAGCTTTCCTATCAAGGACCACCTGCGAGTCCCTGGCCCATAAGCTAGGACGTAAGGGCCCACGAACCACCAAGGAGCTCCTTGACAACGCCACTAGCCATGCCTCGGGCGATGAGGTGGTCGGAGCGATCTTCATCCACCTCAAGGGCAAGGCGAAGCAGGACAAGGACGCCGGCGAAGGCGCCTCCAACCGTCCTAGAAAGAACAAGAGCAAGCAGCGACACGAGGGCTCGCTAATGGCCGCCGTCGACCTCAAGGGGGGTTAGAAGCCCGTAGAGGGTACCCTGGACCACTTTGAGAAGCTGCTCAAAGGGCCATGACCGAACCATGCTTTCCCCATCAAGCATGTATACAAGGACTATGACCTCATGAAGAGGTTCTTGTTCGAAAGCTTCAACAGGGAGGAACATAGGAAGGACCCCAAGCCAACTGTGGATGACACCGAGGGGATGGACGACGACTTTTCGATGTTGGATGGCTGCCTCATGATCTTCGGAGGGTCAACGGCCTACGACTCCAAGCATCTCCAGAAGCTCGCACGCTGCGAGGTCTATACGGCTGAGCCGGCCGCGCTTACCTTCCTCCGATGGTCAGAGTTCACCATAACCTTTGATCGGTCCAACCACCTAGAGAGCATCCCGCAATCGGGGAGATACCCGCTCGTGGTCGACCCGATCATTGGCACGATGGCTCACCAAGGTACTGATGGATGGAGGCAGCGACCTCAACATCATGTACGTCGAAACATTCGACGCCATGGGCATCGACCGATCGTGCATCCAACTAGCTGGAGCTCCTTTCCATGGCATCGTGCCTGAAAAGCAGGTCGTCCCACTTAGGTAGATTGATCTTCCCAACACCTTCGGGGATCCGTCCAATTATAGGACGGAGACCCTCACCTTTGAGGTGGTCGGGTTCTATGGAACCTACCACACCATCCTTGGACGTCCATGCTATGCGAAGTTCATGACTATCCCCAACTACACCTATCTAAAGCTAAAGATGCCGAGTCCGTGCGGGGTAATCACCATCGGCACCTCCTTCCAGTATGCCTATGAGTGCGAGGTTGAGTGCTCCAAACTCGTCACGGCCATCAGGAAGAGGTCGCCGAAGAAGCACCTGACCCCAAGCTGTCGGTCGGGTCTTTTGAGTCT
This sequence comes from Miscanthus lutarioriparius, assembly GCA_904845875.1. NCBI lineage: Eukaryota > Viridiplantae > Streptophyta > Magnoliopsida > Poales > Poaceae > Miscanthus > Miscanthus lutarioriparius. The sequence continues at coordinate 108,595 of CAJGYO010000319.1, forward strand.
ATAGAGGGCACCAAGAAGGTCCTCGTAGACCCCAGCGGCTCCAAGGGAAAAGTGGTGCGCATTAGCACCACGCTTTCCCCCAAATAGGAAAGCGCGCTCGTCGACTTCCTCCGCGCCAACAGAGACATCTTTGCGCAGAAACCCTCAGACATGCTAGGCATTCTGATAGAAGTCAATGAGCACGCCTTGAAGATCAGGCCAGCCTCCAAGCCGATGAAGTAGTGCCTGCATCGCTTCGACGAAGGGAAGCGCAGGGCCATCGGCGAGGAGATTGCGAAGCTTTTGGCGGTCGGGTTCATCAAGGAAGTATAACACCCCAAGTGGTTAGCCAATCCCGTTCTTATACGAAAGAAGAGTGGGAAATAGAGAATGTGTGTTGACTACATGGGTCTCAACAAAGCATGTCCAAAGGATCCATTTTCTTTGCCACGCATAGACCAAATAGTCGACTCGACCTCAGGGTGCAAAACCCTTTGCTTCCTTGATGCATACTTTGGGTACCATCAGATCATGATGAAAGAGTCCGACCAGCTCGCGACATCTTTCATCACCCAATTCGGATCGTTCTGCTACGTCACAATGCCGTTCGGTCTGAAAAACACGGGGGCTACGTACCAGCGTTGTATGCTCAAGTGTTTCAGGGACTTCATTGGGCGAACCGTTGAGGCCTACGTTGACGACATCGTGGTCAAGTCCAAATGGGCTGACCAGGTCATAGCAGACCTAGAGCAGACCTTCACAAAACTCTGAGCAAACGGCATTAAGCTCAACCCCGAGAAGTACGTTTTGGGGTCTCAAGGGGTATCCTGCTGAGTTTCATCGTCTCCGAGCGTGGCATCGAAGCCAACTCGGAGAAGATCTCGGCCATCACAAGGATGTGCCCGATTCAGAACAAAAAGGGGGTATGACAAGTTACGGGGTGCCTCGCCGCGCTTAGCCGCTTTATCTCACGCCTTGGCGAACGAGGTCTCCTCCTCTATCGGCTTCTGAAGAAGGCTGACCGTTTCGAATGGACCCCCGAGGCCCAGGAGGCACCTGACATTGTCAAGCAGCTTCTGACAAAGGCCCCGATCCTGGTACCTCTGACCAATGAAGAACCACTTCTGCTCTACATTGCGGCCACCACGTAGGTGGTCCGTGCCACCCTGGTGGTAGAGCGAGAAGAAGAGGGACACACCCTCAAAGTACAGCATCCCGTGTACTTCATTAGCGAGGTCTTGTCCAACTCAAAGACCCGCTACCCCAAAATCCAAAAGCTCCTGTACGCCGCCCTTACCGCCAAGAAGAAGTTGCGTCACTACTTTGAGTCACATCCGGTGACGGTCGTGACGTCCTTCCCTCTCGGCGAGGTCGTCCAAAACCAGGACGCCACGGGAAGAATTGCGAAGTGGGCTCTCGAGCTGATGGTTCAAGGCTTTTCGTATGCCTCCCGAACGGGCATCAAGTGCCAAGTGTTGGCTGATTTCGTTGCAGAGTGGACCGAGGTCCAAATGCCACCAGTGGTCATCGACCAAGAATACGAGTTGATGTACTTCGATGGATCGCTGATGAAGAAAGGCGCCAGCGCGGGACTAGTCTTTGTTTCGCCCCTCGGGTACGCATGAGGTACATGGTTCGCCTCCATTTCCCCTCCTCCAACAATGTAGCCAAGTATGAGGCACTCATCAACGGCCTACGCATTGCCATCGAGTTGGGTATCCGACAGCTTGACGTCCGGGACGACTCCCAGCTGGTCATCGACCAAGTCATGAAGGAATCAAGCTACCATAACTCCAAGATGGCTGCGTATTGCTAAGAAGTCCGCCAGCCGGAGGACAAGTTTGATAGTCTCGGGCTCAATCACATCCTGAGGCGTCTCAACGAGGCGGTCGAGAGCCAGTGCCAACGGGCATCTTCGCCAGCGATCAACATAAGCCCTCGGTCCACTACGAGGAGCCAAAACAAGCCGGTGATGGGCCCCCTGCCTTGGGCTCAGCGGCTAACTAGCCGCTGGCTCCATCCGACCCTGAGGTCATGGAGCTTGACTAGACTCCAGCGACAGAGCCCGACCCTCTGGCCAACTGGAGGACGCCTTACCTCGACTACCTCCTCTGTGAGGCGATGCCGATGGACAAAATGGAGGCTTGGCGGCTCGCGCGTCGGGCCAAATCATTTGTCCTTATTAAGGGTGAACTCTACAAGCGAAGCCACACCGGGATTCTGCAGCACTGCATCCCCATCGAATAGGGGAAGCGGTTGCTGAGCGATATCCATAGTGGGGTCTGCGGTCACCATGCCGCGCCTAGAACCCTGGTCAAAAACACATTCCGACAAGGCTTCTTTTGGCCGACCACAGTAGCCGACGCTAAATAGATTGTGCGCACCTACGAAGGGTGTCAATATTACGCTCGGCAGACCCACCTGCCGACCCAAGCGCTCCAGACAATCCCCATCACATGGTCGTTCACGGTCTAGGGGCTCGATCTGGTTGGACCTCTCAAAAGGGCGCTCGGGGGCATTACGCACTTGCTTGTCACCATAGACAAGTTTACAAAGTGGATAGAGGCTCGACCGATCTCCATGATCAAGTCCGAGCAAGCCGTGCTATTCTTCCTTGATATTGTCCATCGCTTTGGGGTCCCAAACACCATCATCACGGACAACGGCACGCAGTTCACCGAAAAGAAGTTTCTCCGATTCTACGATGAATACCACATCCATGTTGATTGGGCCGTCATGGCGCACCCCCACAGGAACGGGTAGGTCAAGCGCGCAAATGACATGGTCCAACATGGCCTCAAGCCTTGGATCTTCAATTGATTGAACAAGTTTGGTGGACGATGGGTTGCGGAGCTTCCTGCGGTGCTCTGGAGCCTGAGGACGACCCCTAGCCAGGCCACCGGCTACACACCATTCTTCATGATCTATGGTTTCCAGGCTATCCTCCCGACTGACCTCGACTCTGGAGTGCTAAGGGTCTGGGCGTACGATGAACAGGGAGCTGAGGTGTCCCTCGAAGATGCCATGGACCAGCTAGATGAAGCACACGATGTTGCCCTACTCCGCTCGGCCAAATACCACCAAGCATTGCATCGGTACCACAGCCATCGAGTGCGGGGTCGGGCCTTCAACATTGGGAACCTGGTGCTCCGCCTCGTCTAGAGCAACATGAACTACCACAAGCTCTCTCCGACGTGGGAGGGACCGTACGTCATCGCGGAGGTACTCTAACCGGGCGCCTACAAGCTCAAGACCATCGACGGGGAAGCCTTCATCAATGCCTGGAACATCGAACAACTATGTTGCTTTTACCCTTAATAAACACACACTTTCTCTTATCAGTTTCGCTATCGACTCCCCGATCTTTAGTGACACCTGACCCCAGCAACGACAAGGGGTCGGGCCTCGCTCGGGGCAAATAAGAGCATATCTAACCAATAGACATTCTCTATGCCCAACCCTTTCTCCCGTTAAGACCCAGAAGTGAGGTTTGCAGAAATGAGCGCTGAGTAAAATTGGTCGAACTACGAGAAACCTATGCCCCAGCGGCTACGGCGCCTTTGCTCACCAGCATGATCAGAGTTTTTTCTACACCCTGGTTTTTTAGCCTTAATTAAGGAAAGAGTCGGTACACGTTCAAGAGTATATCCACCTGGCAAACATTCTCTGTGCCCGACCCTCTCTCACGTTTAGACCTAGAATCAAGGGTTGTAGAATTGAACGCTGAGTAAAACTGATCAGACTGCGAGAAACCTACGCCCTAGCGGCTACGACGCCTTTGCTCACCAGCATAATCAGAGTTTGTTCACCCGCATCCTAGGCTTTACGGCCTTAACGATGGAAGGGGTCAGAACGCACTAACCTTTTTATACGAAAAGGGGATAAGGGCTAAAAATTTATTAGGCCATAACAAAATTTAAGAGCTTGTCTATTTATTACAAGTTCGTCGCCTGGCTTATCTGCCTGACTAATTTCTTAGAGGGGATGATCTCATCCTCTATCTCCACAGGTAAGTCCTATGTCAGCGGGTCACGCAAGTCGATCGAACGGCTTGGCCGCTGCCGAGAGATGGGTAAGGAGCAGTAGGATGCCTCATGTGGGTTATGCTGACTTCGTCATGAACGACGGACCCCGATTCCACTCGAACATATCCGGTAAGAGCTTCCTAAACCCATCACTCGTGCCATCGAGGTAAGTCCTATGCCAACAGGTCACCCAGGTTGATCGGATGGTTCGGGCCGCTGCCGAGAGACGGGTCACCCTTAATTTATGCACGTTTTCTCTTATTAATTTCACTATCAAGCCCTCGACCCCAGCAACGGCAAGGGGTCGGGCCTCACACAGGGTCTAGCAAGAGAGTCTATTCGGTAGACATTCTCTATGTCCGACCCTTTATCACGTTAAAAAACTAAAGGCAAGGTGTGTGGGTGAACAAACTCTGATTACGCTGGTGAGCAAAACTCTAAGTAAAACTGGTCGGACTGCAAGAAACCTATGCCACAGTGGCTACAACATTTTTGCTCACTAGCGGGATCAGAGTTTTTGTCCCCGCACCCTGAGCTTTAGCCTCCGCCTTCCTAGGAAGGGTTTGGAGGGGCCCACCTATGGAATCTCAATCGAGGAGAGGCCGGCAGGTCGCCTAGGTCGATTGGACAGCTCGAGTTGCTATCGAAAGACGGGTAGGGAGCAGCAGGATGCCCCACACGGGTTAGGCCGACTCCATCATGAAGGATGGACCTGGATTTCACTCGAACATATCCAGTAAGAGCTCCTCTAACCCGTCACTCGAGCCATCAAGGTAACTTTACCAACCCCCGCCTTTACTTTTCCAGTGCATGATCATTCATTCATCCATTCACATGCATGCATTGATACATTCATCCATACATTCATCCCGTACATCCAAGCATTGCAAATGCAATTGTTGCATCACAATACTTCACGTCGCGTCATGAAGTGGTAGTCGTCTCATTCGATATGAGCGACGACCGACCAAGGTTCGAAGGTCGGCCCACAAAGGTCTAGAGGCTGCCTCGCGTCAAACAGAGCCAGCGGAGAAAAATGTAGATGAGCCTCAGCGGCCTTGCCCGACCCCGCTCAGAAGCGGACAGGGACATCTCGACCTTCTCGTTCGATCCTAACCTCGAGCCAAGCCCATAGAATCTCCATCGAGGAGAGGCCAGCAGGCCACCTGAGTCGGTCTCCGAAATGACTCGGCCATCTATCGGGGGGCGGGTTAAGGAGTAGTGGAATGCCACATGAGGGCTATGTCGACCCCATCAGCGAATGACGGACCCGGATTCCACTCGGACATGCCCGTTAGTGAGCTCGCCGAGTGCGACAGTCGAGCCATCGAGGCAAGTGTTGTTAGTTCAGCCCCTCTGGTTACGGAAACCGTGGACGGGGTGACGCATGAAACTCGGCCGACCCCTACCGTGCCCAATAGGGCTCGGGGGCTTGAGCCGCCCGACCCTAACTCAGGAATCCAACTGACTGGGGTTCAAAGGCCAGCCCATGAAGGGCTTGAGGCCGCCTCACGTTGAACAGAGGCAGAGGAGAAAACACAGATGAGCCCCAGTGGCCTTTGCCCAACCCGCTCAGAAGCAGATAGGGTCATCTCAACTTTCTCTTTCGATCCTAACCTCGAGCCAAGCCCACAGAATCTCCATCGAGGAGAGGCCAGTGGGCCACCTGAGTCGGTCCTCGAACAACTTAGGCATCACCGGGAGGCGGGTTAAGGAGCAGTGGAATGCCACTTGAGGGCTATGCTGACCCTATCACGAACGATGAACCCGGATTCCACTCGGACATACCCATTAGCGAGCTCACCGAGTGCAACACTTGAGCCATCGAGGCAAGTGGTGTTAGCTCAGCCCCTCCGGTTGCGAAAACCGCGAATAGGGTAATGATCACAAAGACGAGCCGACCCTCGACCAGACCCCCGCTACCCGTGGGGGCTCAAGGAAAGTTGGACTCACAAGGAAACTAAATGCGCGGTCATAGAACACGGGCTCAGATCCTACAGAGGGGGTATGTGTGAAAACTAAGACTAGTTTCACTATCCTCTCCTCTGTCTTCAGTGACACCCAACCCCTGCAACGGCAAGGGGTCGAGTCTCACTCGGGGGCTGATAAGGGTATATATACACCCTTTCTGAAATAGTTGTCGTGCCCGACCCCTTCCTCACGTTAAAAACCTAGTGGCTAGGTTCGCGGAAACAAACGACCGAATAAGGCTGGTCGGACTGTAAGAAACCTACGCCCTAGCGGCTATGACATTCTTGCTTACCAGCGTGATCAAAGTTTCCCTCGTACACCTGAAACTCTACGGTCTTAACAAACGGAAGGGTCGGAACGCATCAACCCCTTTTCACACATAAAAAGGGAGGAAAAACAAATTCGTTCACACCGAAGCAAAAGAACATATAGGATCAAACAAAATGACAAGTTTGTTTAAACGATACATAGGGGTCGGAAACTGTCCGATTATTACAAAAATGATCGTCTGACCTATCTAACTAGTTAGCCCCTTAGGGGGAGAACTACGTCTTCTATCGTGTCCGCCAGGTCCTACGAAAGGGGAGCCACCGCCGCTTCCATCTCCTCCAGCTTATGGACTTCAAAGCCAGGCATATAGCCGTGGTTCATCATCTCTAGATCGATGCTATCTGCATCATGAGAACAAGCAATCACGAAGGACTGATTGACCCCAGTGTGAAGGGCACTCCTCTTGAGCTGGCGCACCCGAGCCGTGATCTCGACGGCACGAGCCATGAGCAAGCTGGTCCCCTCCAACCCACCTGAAGGTCATCGCAGACCACTCCGAGGTCGGCACTCAGGATACCAAGCTCGTCACTCACCGCCTGAAGATTCCTCCTCACCTCGGTGAGGTCCACTGCCAGCGCAGTAGAAACGCTCTCGGCCTCTAGCTTCTGGGTCATCGCGTTTTCGAGCTCGACCTAGAGTGAGCTGACCTTCTGCTACACATCGTCGCACTCTTGGCAGGCCTAGTCATGCTCTCAAAAAGCCTAGTTGTGCTCCTCGAAAGCCGCGCCATGTTCTGAGCGGAGCCTCTCCGTGATTTGTAGCAGTGCATCCCACTCCTTGCTCAGCCGAGCAACCGCCGCGGCATCCAGGCTCGCCCTCTTCCCCAGAGCCGCCAGCTTCTCCTTGGCCCCAGCTTCAGTTCCCTTTCCTTCTCAACCATGGCCAGAAGGTCAAGGATCCGCTAGCGGGTCTCGATGTCCTTCTAGAGCAACTCATCCCGCTCCTTCCTAACCCTGGCGGCTTCCTCATCGTCCTTTCGCAACCTCGCCGACAGGGCCTCGAACGCCTTCTCAGCCTCATCAGCATCCCGACGGGCCTTGGCCACCCATGACCGAAGATTGTCCGCTTCCTCGGCGAGGGGAGTCAGCTTGGCCACCCTCTGCTAGGCGGCAACAAGCTGAGCTGTTACCTCCCTCTGTAGCCATGCCTCCTCGATGAGGCAGTCTCAGGCCTCCTTCTGTTGATGAAGGAACTGAGATTTCTCCCGGCTACGAGCTATGAGTGATTGTAGGAAGACGATGGTCAGGATACAAAAAGCATATAAAATAAGATAAGGGCAAAAAGCATGACCAAACAATACCCGGCTAGAGGGAATGATGACATCACGCGCACTGTGCCCGTGGCATGGTTTAGGGCCACGAGCACGGATGCGATCCCTACATCGAGGCTCGCCCGCTCCATGCTCCCGGCGGGGTCATCAAGGGTGAAAAGCATCGACAACGGATCCTATGGATTCATCCACCGGAGCAGGGGCTCACCCCATGTAGGCGAGCCGCTACACACCGACGTCAGGACCAGGGATGACTCTTCATCGGCTCCAAGCATCACCGACCCCTCTCATCGGGATGCCCCCTCCGGTGATGGAAGGGGTCCGCGGTGTGGACGTCGCCCCCTCTCCTAGCACCACAGCTCCTAGGGATCCCTCGGCCCCGTCCCCCTCCACCTAGCCCACGCCAGGCGCCGTCGCTTGGGCCACCGATGGTGCGGGTCATGCCGGTGCTTTAGGCGCTGCGGCGGTTGCGCTCGGCTGTGACCCGTCTGTCATGGCTGCCGCCACCTCCACCTACGTCAGCGGGGTCATGGCTGGCTGCATCACGCCTGCCATGGTCGGTGCCACGAGCAAGGTCAGCAGCCCCGTCTGCCCCGCCGTCAGCAGCGATATCACAGTCATCATCGGCTGCTCCACAACCTCCAAGGGCACCCCTTGAGCGCCCACGTCCATCTATCTCGTTGAGGGCACGGGTGCCACCACGGGCGGCGCGTGACCGGCCGACGACGCGGTTACACTAGCGTCGCTCCCGCCTGACATGGGCACGACGCCAGCCGACGACTGCCGCCTCAATTGGAGGGCGATGCTCTTCTTTGGCACCAGTGCCAAAGGATTTCGCTGTCTGCCGACACTGCAAGGGGAGAAAAACATAAGTCACAATGAAATCCGACTAAAGCAGGAAGAATAGGGGAAGTGATAACTCACCTCAGTGCCGTTAGGCGGCAGATGCATTTAGGGGCGAACCCCCCGACCTTTGCTCCGCCTCGTCGGAATGAGGCTGTTTTGAGCCCGCCCCCTGCTCCTAGGCTGAGGGGCTCACTCCCATTGGCTCTTGGGGCACAACGATGGAGCCGCCCGCCTTCGCTGGCACCTTGGGCGCGACAGCAGAGCCGCCCGCCCCTGTTGGCTTCTGGGGTAGGTCGACGGTACTGTCCGCCTCCATCGGATCCCCGGACATACACTCCCCTTCGTGGAACGGGAAGGATCCCGACGCCTGCAAGGACGAACCTATACTTGTCAGCGCATCCTCGTCCTCTAGGTTGTCCCAATTGATATCGTCAGCTACCTCATCATCATCATCATCACTATCAGTGTCCTCCCCTCGTTCCTGCGCCTACATCTTCTGCTGCTTCTTCCTCTTCTTGTCCTCCTTCGCCTTCCTCAGTCGCTCACCCTCGATGTGATTTGCCGTCCTCACGGCCGAATCCCTCAGCAACGGCGCTGGGTGATCCATGAGGATGAGGTCCCTCGGCTAGTCCTGCCCATCTCAGGATGCCCCGGCACCGAGTAAACAAAGTTGAGGGTGGCACCCGCGTTGTCCCGTAAGGGCTCCGTCGCATCCTGGATGCGTTGCGTGATCTCGGAGTTGGGGAGCGTCCCCTCGACGAGCGTCATTCCATCAAACGATGCCTCGGGCGCCATCACATATAGCGGGAGCGCACACGTCATCAACGGCGCCACCCTCCTTGCATGGTAGGCCCCGATGACGCCTGACCCCTTCAAGCTATTCTCCTTCAGGATGTGGATGGTGGCGATGTGGTCTTAGATCTTCTTCTTGTCCTTCTCCGGGACGCCCCACTTCCTCCACGGCTCCGGGGCCTCTTCGATCAGTCGCCCGGTGAACTCCAATAGAGGGGCAGCGGCGTCGTTCTTGAGGTAGAACCACTATGAGTGCCACCCCTTGTTAGACATCGAGAGCCGCATGGGTGGGTACTCACCGACCCGATTGTTCCGAAGTTGGATGCCGGCACACCCCATCGGCATATGAGCTCCTGCCTGCCGCTTTTCTCCCTCTTCTTCTAGAGGGCGACGGCGAAGAAGTACCTCCACAAGTCAAAGTGGGGGCTAATCCCCAGGAATCACTTGCACAGGGCGACGAATGCCGCCATGTGCTGGATCCCGTTGGGATTGAGATGCTGCAGCTCGATCTTGTAGTAGTGCAGCAGCCCCCGAAGAAATTTGTGGGCGGGGGTCGTGAACCCACGCTCATGAAAGTAGGCGAACGACACCACATAGCTGTCGAGCAGCGATGACAAATCCTCCTTGTCGGGCAGCAGCCACTCCTCGGCCAAGGTCCGCACGCGAAGAAGATCGCAATGGATGAGGCCCTCCATGCGCTGGAAGGTGATGTCGGAACAGCACCACAGATCCATTAGAGGTGGGGGCGGATGGATACGGGCTCGATGCCGGCAGAGATGCGGAGGCAGGATACCTAAGCGATTGGCGGCGGTGGTCGTGGCTGCGGAGGTAAGGATACAGGTGTACGTATGAAACTTGGGGGGCCAACCTTTTGGTTTTATAGGGGCGACGGGTGCGAGAAAACCAATCGTCTGCATAGATCTCCATGCCTACCACGATCTGCTACCATGTCTCACCGCGGGGCGTGTGCACGCAACCTGTGTTCGTTCCCTCGGAAAAATCACCAGACGTTTTGCCTTCCTGAACGGACCACGACCCATCACAGGTAAAACAGATACGGAGCTAAAAACTCTACTATGGCCTGTCTAGGCCCAGTTGTTTGAATGTTGGCCCACCGATGGGTTCGATAACCACTCCAGGCACCTTTAGAGTGAGGGGAGGAAAGGGATGGGCCCACTAGCAGCCAGAACCTAGGTGCATGAATGTTGCAGGCATCCTGGCCCACATTCGAGTCTCGGCCGGATACGATCCATGGTTTTTCCTCAAAGAAAGGCAGAGAGCCCTCGAGATCGGTCGAACGGACCTGAGAACTATATGGATTGACCGCTGAGAATATAGAGTCGATCACCAGCTGACCCAAGCTAGATCCCCATGAACAGGATGCTGGGGCCCCACTCGGACTAGCCAGCAAATAACTCACCGAGCACCATGGCTCGTCCATAGAGGAAAATCATGGCACGGCTCAATTACAAAGACAAGTAGACCCTC